>CAXITT010000020.1:912694-946236 GCA_964033795.1 Lymnaea stagnalis
TTGGCTAGAATTGTACAGAGTTTGGCTAGAATTGTACAGAGTTTGGCTAGAATTGTACAGAGTTTGGCTAGAATTGTACAGAGTTTGGCTAGAATTGTACAGAGTTTGGCTAGAATTGTACAGAGTTTGGATAGAATTGTACAGAGTTTGGATAGAATTGTACAGAGTTTGGCTAGAATTGTACAGAGCTGCTTGTTTATTTGTTTTTTCTTCCTTTTGTTTTTTGTTTTTTTTCCCTTGTCCACAATGCAATAACTTAACACAAACCCGAGTGGTCCGCCTGAAAGAAATAAGGTGATCATGCATTTTATTTAGTTTCGAATCAATAAAAGAAACAAACGCCCGCCGAGAATCAAAATTGAATTTTTTGTAATTGCTGGGTACTCTGGGAAAAAAAAAACAGCTTCCGATTTCGTTGTTTTGACCTTTAACCCCACTGAGGCTATTATAACACACACCCACTCAAAACCTGAAAGAAATCCGCTGCCAATAAAATTCTTTGATGAAATCTTTCTACCGATTTCTAGATTTCTATTATATAATTCCACTCCTCGATGAAGGTCAAACCTCTTTACGGCCGACCCGTTTCATGGTCACCATAAAAATCCGCGCGAATTCTCCACTGGCGACACCTGCCGACAAAAGTCCTCGCCATTTTTACGCCATTTTTACGGCACCCTCGTGCGCGTACGTGGCCCGCCTTGTAGCAAGAATTAAAACAGGATCAAAGACCTCGCAATGCCATTCATCCCGGCATACCTTTCTGCAGCACTTCCACCAGACATTTCTTTTGAGGACCCCGGTGTGTTTTAGTGGCCTTAAAACTAGTGAACGCGGGGGGGGAGACAATCACGAGTCAAGTCCAGTGACGTTAATAAACATGAAAACGACTTCATTTTGCTGGCAATGCCAAAGAGTTGAGATCTAAAAGCTTGAACTGGTCTTTTTTTTCTCTGCACTTTTTTTTTCTTCTTGTTATTATTTTTTTTTCTCTGCGTTTTTTTTTTCTTCTTGTTATTATTTTTTTTTTTTTTTTTGGTTTTTTGTTGTTTATTTTTTAAATTTTATTTAGTTGTTTTTGTTGAATTTTTTCTTCTGTAAAATGTTTAAAATGTATAAAAATAGCTGTGAAATGTAAGATTGTGAAATGTCATAGTTGTGGTGGTAAGATTGTGAAATGTCACAGTGGCGGGTGACATTGTAAAATGTCATAGTTGTGGTGAGATTGTGAAATGTCATTTTTTGTGAAGGTGGTAAGATTGTGAAATGTCATAGTGGCGGGGTGACATTGTAAAATGTCATAGTTGTGGTGAGATTGTGAAAGGTCATTTTTGTGAAGGTGGTAAGATTGTGAAATGTCATAGTTGCGGGCGACATTGTGGAATGTTATAGTTGCGGGCTACATTGTGAAATGTTATAAGTATATTTTTAAATATTAGCTGCCAAGCTGTATCATCCATATTATATTTTGTTCTCATGGACTATCCAGGTGCGTGGACATAGGCGATTTGCTTGCCTAGGGAAGCAGCTTAAGGTCCTAAAGAAAAATCCGAGACTTTGTGACATCATCCTACGATTTCTACACCATCGGCACATTGTGACAGACGTTTACCGGAAATTCGTTTGAAACTCATTTCGCCGACGGAAAAGTTGATCGAACGGAAGTTTGGTCGGATTTTTTGTTTTTTCAGTTCACACGATCAAATTTCCGTCAAATTTCTTTTTTTAACCCGCTTTCCTGTATAGTAAAACAAAATAATGCGTTCAAAAAGAAATTTTTCGCAAAAAATTTTAACGTGTGAACTGGAAAAAAAAAAAAAAATAATAATTCGACCAAACTTCCGTTCGATCAAATTTCCGTCGACGAAATTTCTTTCAAACAAATTTTTTTAGATACGGTGACGGACGGATGCCAGTGAATGTATATATATATATATATATATATATAAAGATATATATACATATAAGACTAAAGGAAGAAATTTTTTTTGAACTGTCCTCAATTCTTGTATTCAGTTTATTACACAGACACCCTTAGCTTTACCTCTAAAACATTCATCAATTCAGTAACTCTTTATTTGTAAGTACGTTGAGGTCATGGGAGGTATCTTATTCATCAATAGACAATAAATTTGTAACTAATTTTTTTTTTTCCCTCTAAAAACTTTTTTTTTTAAAAATACACACAAACTTATTGCCTATAAAGTTATGCTTTTTGTGAATTGAAATTGTTAAATTAGGTAATCAATTCAATGCAATAGCAGATGACCAAAACAGTATATTAATATTTCAATTACTTCATTAAAAATTAACTTTAAAAACAAAACAATTTTGTTTTTTGATTTTTCAATTGGACATTATTTTTAATTAGATATTAAAGCAAAGGAAAACTCCATGGTTATCAAACAGCACAATTTACTTCAATAAATGGAAATGTACTGTTATTTTAAAAAATGGTACAATTTGAAAACTTGAAAGCAATTGGAACCCTATTCAGCAGATAAAAATTTCATTGATGGAAATAATGTTTTAAAAAATCACATTTAAAAACAAATTATTTACAAATGATTTGTTTCATTTCAAGAGAAATCAATAAAAATAAAAGTGGAGCGCCCCGTACAGCCGTGCCGCAGCTGAAAATAATGTACAGCCATGCGACAGCTGAAAATAAGCATATAGCCGTGCCACGGCTGAAAAAAATGTACAGCCGTGCAACAGCTGAAAATAAGCATACAGCCGTGCAACAGCTGAAAATAAGCATACAGCCGTGCCACAGCTGAAAATAACCCCCCCATGGCATATTGTGGGGGAAAAAAAAAGGTTTAAAATGTCATTGAACTTAATGGGAAAAAATAGGGGGCTACGCAACATTAAAGCTAGAAACATTGAGTTATGACATGTGAGGTATGGTCACGATAGAACACAACCGAATATCTCATGTGTAGCTCATCTATTTCTTATGAAACATTTGCTGATAGTTGAAATTTTAAATTAAAAAAATTTTTTTAGAACACCTGAACTCATAACTCAGTAATTGTGATCATGGTAATTTTTTTTTTTTTAAATTCTATTTTTACAAGTTTTATTACATAAAAAGAAAAAAACCATAAGAACAATGCTCATCTGTTGATTTTTTATTTTTTATTTTTCCTCCCATTTATTTTTCTAATTTTAGGCTTGATCTTCTTTTGGCTCGTGGTTATTCCCCTTTCCTACCAGCATTCATATAAATATTTATTTTGAAATCCTCCCTTAGACCTAGATAATCCTCGTGTTGTCTTTTGTTATGTCTCTGACTCAATGATACAAATGCGGGCGCACACATGATAAAATCACAGCGTTACGAGACCCCCCCCCTCCCCCTCTTTCAGCTGATCACATTTAGCCAGCAATCGACAAATGATAATCAAGGGAGACAATTTAAAAAACCACCAAAAATGGGAAACTTAATCACTCATTTGAACGTAAACCTCCCACCAATGCTACCAAAACAATAAGATCTTTTGCCCTCTTCATAATAAGGGTTTAGACTGGGTTTAGATTGGTCGCTAAGGAGATTGGGGAAAGTGGCATTACTAGGATAGTTGGGGGAGTGGTCATCAATTTTACAAGCAGGATTTACACCCCTTCTAACCGCATCAATTTCACTAGCAGGATTTACACCCCTTCTAACCGCATCAATTTTACTAGCAGGATTTACACCCCTTCTAACTGCACCCTCAACCCGCTTACTGTTACAAATGCCTCCATCAGAGTGGAAATGTGCAACTAAATTTTTGGGCCATTACATTATTATTATTATATCAAATTTCTTTTAAATTTTAATCAATTTTTAAAAGTTAGTGTAAAAAAAAAGGGAAATAATAAATGTTTTAACATCTTAACCCACAAACTTGTCAAACTTTGAGTGGAGGTGATGTGCATTGCTTACTTTGACCCTTCTGGAAACGTAATTTAAAATTTCAACTGAAACTTCAGCACTAATTGCCCCACAAATGTCTAAAGCACTAATTGCCCCACAAATGTCTAAAGCACCAATTGCCCCAGAAATGTCTAAAGCGCTAATTGCCCCACAAATGTCTAAAGCGCTAATTGCCCCACAAATGTCTAAAGCGCTAATTGCCCCTCAAATGTCTAAAGCGCTAATTGCCCCACAAATGTCTTAAGCGCTAATTACCCCCGCAAATGTCTAAAGCGCAAATGTCTAACAAAAATCATCAGGCTGCTTTATTTGATCACAGTCATAAGAACATTATTTTACAAAATGAAGAACTTCACTGAATTATACATTTCTATCAATCCCCTCTTCATGCCTAACCAGATGCTGATGGAAGTAGTAGCTTGCATCTCCCACTCTTGATTTAATTTAAAATCAGAACCGCAACCACCTCAGTTACCAATACATAATTCAAATTAGATCCGACACTTGGCAGTTGATTACTCTAGTGGGTTCCATTTATACAATGTACCCCTTGGTTTATATCTATCAAAAAGTCAAAGATCATGGCTATCAAATCATACAGCTCTGCAGGGCTTGGCAGCACAATAATAACATAATATTACTCACATCATGGTTTTAAAATGGAACAAATATTATGCTCTAGGTTATGATAAGAGTGAATCAAATAAGACAACATGCCATTAAATGTGGAATTAGCATTACGTGGAAGCTTTTAACTGCATAATTATGACATTGTTAACATTTAAATTTGTGTAAAAATGGAGTACTATTTAATGTTGATAAATTACTACTGGTCTGTGCATGGGGGTCTTGATGAATATATAAAAATAATGGCACAGCATTTCCTCATCACCAAATCGTTTCTTGTTAAATAGTGTGACCTAAGCTGTTTCTGATCTACTTACAATGCATAATGCCACTTCTCACCTGCTTGAGAGGCCATGGACTGACCACTCCAACTCACATATGCAGGGAGTCGCAATGCTCTCTCGCAGTCAGCTTGGGACCACTCTGACCCTCAGGCCAAAAGGGGTCACAATGATCTCTTATTCAGGTAAGTAATCACTCTATCTCTCAGCCAACAGAAGTCACAATTATCTCTCAGTCAGCCAGGTAAGTGACCACTCTGTCTCCTTTAGGTAAGTGACCACTCTATCCCTCAGCGAACAGGGGGTCACAATGATCTCTTAGCCAGGTGAGTAATCCCTCTATTTCTCAGCCAACAGGGGTCACAATGATCTCTCAGCCAGCTGGTGAAAAATGCCTCATTTCCTTAAAACAACAGCAAGAGTTGAGACAATCTGTACCTCAGATAAGATGTGCTTAGTTCAGTTGGTTTTCATACTCCAAAAGAACAGTACACAGAAAAAAAAATGGTTTTATCATTTAATAAAAATATTTTCAATTTAAACCACAACCCTGTTTCACCCTGGGACAGCTGCGCAGGGGTGCAGTGGCTCTCAAATCTTTTCACATCTTCGAATCCCATTTTATATCTTGCTTTAATAAATTTCTGGTGGGCCAGCATGTCAAAAGGTCAAGCTGTCATATTTTCTATTCCACCTGCTTGCACAAGCCCAATTACATTTTTTTTAAAAACAGCAATATGTAAAATAATTGAGTGAAGGATCCCTCAGCTTTACACTCAATCACTTGATTGGAGTTGTAAAGAAAAGCAGACTATTTCTGATGCAGTTCACTGACATATGGTGAAAGTAAAAATGGAAACAAATAAAAATTGACCATTGCATAATCGAAACCTATATTTTTTGATTAACGGTATAATGAAATAATTATTGTAGTGTTAATTATAAGGTTTAAAAAAAAAAAAAATTATTGTACACATGCTAATGGGTATGGTGTTGTAAACTACACATGGAAAAAATATGTTGATTATATTCTCATTTAAATATATGTTGATTATATACTTATTTGAATACTCTTAAAACATAGACATCTTAATAATATGCTGTGATATTGTTTTCTAATCAATTAAAAACAGTTGAAGGATTTTTTTCTCATTAATTCAACAAAGGATTCAATATTTTCTCTAATTACAATATGTGGCACAAATCACTAACCAGGCAACAGGAGACAGCTTAAAGCCTGCGTACAATGAGGTTAAGAGCCTTGGGCTAAACAATTATTTACTGACTTGCTAAATTATCATTGAGAACTCATTGAAATTAACTTTTTTTTTTTAAAAAGCAGGCTTCTTTAAACTGCAATAGTTTATTAAACATTAAACAAAAGGGTAGCAAATGCTCCCACGAGTTGTCAGTCATCCTTGGAATTGAGGAATGTGGAAACAAAGAGAGAAAATATGGCCAATGCTCCAATGTATAGACTTTCAACTTTTTTTTATTTTATCAAAATTTTTTTTTTTTTAAAGTCTTTTCTGCGGGTAGGAGTTTTTACTTCCTTCCTCAGCAACGCTAAATTATTTTTTAAGGGTAACATTTTATTTTGTGAAACAAAAAAACATGTACAGCGTCATTAAAAAAAATCAAATTTAAATTTATCTCCTAATCATTTGACTTATAAAAATTATGGTTCATCAAGTTTTATGTCACAAATAGAAGCCACATAACCCCATATGCAAATTCGATTAAAATTACAATAAATACAAAAATTTATGTTATGGTGAAGGTCACTTCAGTGAAACCATAGGGTTAATGTAAATCAACCACTCCGTGACCAAATGGGGACCAAAAAAAAAATAAAATAAAAAAGTCCGGTCTCACTGCGTGTCTGTTAAACAAAAATTATTTTTAAACAATTTGATTTAGAAATCTTTTTAAGGGTTCTCCTTGTCAAGGTTGTGTTCAATAATTATCTTTTAATTTATCATTTTATTCTTTACTAGTTATTGGCTGCCCAACAATGGCGGCCTCAGTGCATAAACTTCCCATCCAAACAGAAGTTTATAATATTCACAGTGAGTGCTACCGAGGAGCCAACCACCTTTCACACCTCATGACATCTGTACCATATTTAAATTGAGACTGTTTCCGTAGACACAAAAGAAAGTACAGCGCAAGTGCTGTATTTTAAAGAATCTCATTTAGTGCTGTTATCCAGAATTTTATTTTTGTGCTATTGCACTACGCACACCTTGAGGATTATATTGACTGAAATTTTAAATGCTAAAAAGCTAAATTTAAAAAATAACTGGTTGTTTGATCTCTTTGCTTAAATCTGATGACATTTATTAAACTACATTGTTTCATGCCATGGTAGAAAGTTTTGACCCAATTGAAGGCCTCTGAGAATGCTGGAGACACTCTTTGGGCAGAAGATTCAAACAACTATCGGCCTATGTGTTATCACCTGTCAGATTTTTTTATCAAATATTAAATTTATTAAAATGCAGGCAAACAGAATAAAAAGTTTTGCACAGCGAGATAAAAGGGTTTAAAATACAGCAAGGCCGTAACCTAGGCTGCACATGAATACAGTGGCCCTCAGGGGTATAGACAGTAAAATATTTTCAAGAAAGAAAAAATTTTTTTTTAAAAACTATCTTTGCCAAAGATCAACATTGTAAGGTGAGCCATGTGAATTGATTTCCATTGGCAACATCAGCTGAATATCAGAAACACATACTAGCACTAAGCCAGCAAGCAAACAACAAGCAGGAGGGATAACTCAGTCAATAGGGCAGTGATTCCCACAGTTGTGCTGGCACCCCCCACCCCTCCTCTTTTTGACTCAAAGGACCTAATTGCTGTAGACAAAATACATGACAAAAACAATATGACAAGAGTTTTAAATTCTGGAATTAGCTGAAGGAACATCCACTAGATGGCTGTGACCAACAGCCAAGAGAACCTCCTAAAGTGATTACTGGCAGTAGCAGTGGAAACAGCAGCTACCAAAGAAACTGATTTCTTGGCAATCAAACAAGAGCAACGTGTTTATAATATGTGCAACTATAACAAATCTACATCTATACTTCCCAGGCAAAACAGAGGGGAAAATTACCACCTAATGAAAAATAGAAAATGTCCCAACTAAACAAATTTAGCAATTTTATAATTTCAAAACCACAAGGAATAGTCAATGTAGAACAACAATGAAAAAAAAGGTAATTTAGCACTTGAAAAATGGATGAATTGTACAAATAAAAACAAGCATTTTTTTTTCATTTTGTAATGAATAATTATTTATTTATTAACCCAAGGGGGAAAATGAAGCTGTGGATCCATGAAGCCGTATCTTCAGGCTGGGACAGGGAGTGTTCAGTTGTGTGCAACAGATTCATATTTCACTCAACAGTTATGATGACCTATGAGAGAATGGATCAACAACCATGTTAACTGCCCCACCAAAACACTGATTAAAAGAGATGTTCCGATCTTGCAGGATGCTGGCCGAAATCCTTGGACTGATATCATCACCAACTTAAGTTTTATGATCTGATAACACAGAGAGAGCTACATTGCGACGTGAGAGAGACACATTGTGATAAGAGAGAGCTACACTGTGATCTGTGAACACTTCAGTTTTTACTTTCAAATTATTATTATTTTTTTTTTTTTGTGTGTAATGGCCGAAAAAGTCCTTTAGCCAAATCGCCCCATTAATTGTTCCGTCTTTTTTTTTAAAAAAAAAAAAAAAAAAAAAAAACTTCTTTTTTTTTTTGATCCAAAACATAACTTGTTTCACTATTTTTCCTACTTCACACGGCTCGAACACAGCTAACCTTTATATCATTCACCAAAATAACAGTTTTAAACATTGACCATTGAATTAAAATTAAAAAAAAAAAGATAACCGAGATTAGCTTTAAATTTGTTAGCGGAAAAGTCCTTTGACCTGTTCAGGCACATTGTTCAGTAGCACACAAAGCCACCATACACATGGCAAGGTTCAGCAACAACACATGCATGGACAATGTGATGATAACGCTGGAGAGAGCCACCTTCCTGCCGTGTGGGGTAGTCTCTATGATGGGTGACAATATCGTCATTGTAACTCTTCTAAATGATGGGTGACTTTACCATCTTTGAAACTCTTCTAAATGATGGGTGACTTTACCGTCTTTGAAACTCTTCTAAATGATGGGTACCTTTACCGTCATTGAAACTCTTCTAAATGATGGGTGACTTAACCGTCTTTGAAACTCTTCTAAATGATGGCTGACTTTACCATCATTCAAACTCTTCTAAATGATGGGTGACTTTACCGTCATTGAAACTCTTCTAAATGATGGCTGACTTTACCATCATTCAAACTCTTCTAAATGATGGCTGACTTTACCGTCATTGAAACTCTTCTAAATGATGGGTGGCTTTACCGTCTTTGAAACTCTTCTAAATGATGGGTGACAATATCATCATTGCAACTCTCCTAAATGATGGGTGACTTTACCGTTCTTCAAACTCTCTACATGCCAAAATTTAATTATTTCTAATGCAGTTTATTCAAACTCAGTACAGATCCATGGCCTCTCCACATGATTTTAAAATGACATAAGTGTAAAGTACATTTTTCTGTCACATGATCAACCCAAACGTTTGAATGGTTCTGTTTAAAGTTACTAGGTTTTTAGTGCCTTATGTCAAATTTGGAAAACCCGACCTACGCATATTGAGAGTTACAGTGACAATATGCTTCCATCATTCATTGATAGGCTGGCATTTACGATGGTTTAGAAAAATAGATTTAGCGTTTCATAGTGTAATGGTCTGTGATGAGGGTAGAGCAAGAACATCAAATACAACTGGGAAATCTTTAAGTGATGACTGTTTTTTTTAAGTTTGCTTCTGTCTTTTTTAAGCTGGGGGTCTGGAGACTTTCGGGGACGTTGGCTGGACTAAGATTTTATCTGGGCTTCAGGTAGAAAGAAGACAGTATTCTAACAGGTAAGATGCCCTTACTTCACCACCACTATATAGAAATGTGTGTGGGTACATTAAATAATGAAGATAGGTGATGCCTATTAACAGACCAGATGCTGGATGCCAATTGACAGATGAGATGATGGATGCCAAATGACAGACCAGATGATGGATGCCGATTGACAGATGAGATGATGGATGCCGAATGACAGACCAGATGATGGATGCCGAATGACAGACCAGATGATGGCTACCAATTGACATAACAGAGGATGGATGTCAAAAGACAGACCAGATGATGGATGCTAAATGACAGAACTGATGATGGATCACAAGTGACAGATCAGATAATACATTTCCAGTGTCACTGAAGCATTAATTTCATAGCTTAAACATTTTTGCTCACCTAGGTTATATCAAACAACCACAGACACACTAATAAATACACAAACGATTTCACGGAGGAGGGGTGGGGGGGGTTATACTGACAACACAGGTTTGTGGCGTTGCCCAGGAGACAACTGCAGCTGAATCTGGTCCTTGGGGTTAGGGTCGTCTTTTTTGGTGTCCTCCTCTATCTCAAGATAATACATTTCCAGTGTCACTGAAGCATTAATTTCATAGCTTAAACATTTTTGCTCACCTAGGTTATATCAAACAACCACAGACACACTAATAAATACACAAACGATTTCACGGAGGAGGTGGGGGGGGGGTTATACTGACAACACAGGTTTGTGGCGTTGCCCAGGAGACAACTGCAGCTGAATCTGGTCCTTGGGGTTAGGGTCGTCTTTTTTGGTGTCCTCCTCTATCTCTGTCCTTGCTTTATTTACAACTGGGTTCTGTGCATAGAGATAAGTGGCCGCGCTGACAATGAAGATGGCCATGACCGTGTAGAGGTCCACAGGAATGCCGAAGATGATCCAGCACAGGACAGCCGTGAACATGAGCTCAAGGGCGCTGGCAAATGTCTTTAGGATGGAGTTGAGGCTCCGCAAAAAGAGGCTGGTCACGATGCCGATGGCTGCGTTGTTGATGATGATGGCCATGACGCCAGGTTGGAGTATTGACATGACACTACTGTGGTGGAAGGCTTCGAGGAACTCTCCTGATTGTTAATGAAATGTAAAAAAAATCTTTGATACAAATCTGGGTTACAGGAATGTAGAGACAGGAGGTGACAAGGGCAGAACTCTTTTGATATGCTACACAAGCAAAATGAAAATTTAAAGGGAAAAAAAAGAAATTAAAAAAAGCAAATTTGATATTTGATTAACAACAAATCTAGCATATCAACTACTCATTATTTTCCTACGTGGATGTGCGACAGATTTTGTTTTTTTAAGGTTACTTTGCAGTACACAAAACAAAAGAACATCATAGCAGTACATCACAAATGAACAGTATAGCAAGTACATCACAAATGAACAGTATAGCAAGTACATCCCAAATGAACAGTATAGCAGCACATCACAAATGAACAGTATAGCAGTACATCACAAATGAACAGTATAGCAAGTACATCACAAATGAACAGTACAGCAAGTACACCACAAATGAACAGTATAGCAAGTACATCACAAATGAACAGTATAGCAGGTACAAAAATCTCTTACCCCTGTAGGCCAGAATAAGCAAATTACATATAATGGAATTAAGGTACATGAAGACATTGGCCATCATGATGTGAACATCAACACCTGTGTCTTTCAGCAGAAACTCATTGTAGACACCCGCAAAACAGGATGAGAACACCTGAATGGATAATGACACAGTTAAGGACAATTTTGTTTTTTGCATCACTGTACAGTGTGCACCAGAAGTAATTTATTTCTTGGATCAGTTAGTTAAACTAGTTAACAGACTTGGAAAAAGTGACTCCCCTGGGTAATCAACAAGTTCCTGTAATATTATTTTTCTTTTGCTCTTTGAACTCCACCTACCCCCAGGTCTTTCCTCGTGTCATTTTTTGTTTAAAAAGGAGCTTTGCCACCATTTTCTTTCGTTCTGTAAAGTAGGGACCTACATATAGTCAGGGCCGCTGTCTTTGGTACAACAGGCAAAGCAGGCAACTGCCCGGAGCGCCTAAATCTAGGGGCCGCCATTTCGATCCCAGACAGACATTTAAATACTAAATTCACGCAAAAATTTGTTTTATTTACATGAAGAATATTGTGCTGCTGATCAACTTGTCTGTGATGTTCTCTTTACAGCCAACATTGTTTAGGTGTGTAACCAGTGGCACGGCTAGGGTATGTGCCGACCGCGGCAGGCAAAGATTTTTGCCGTCTTCCCTTCGAAGAAAAAAACCTCAGAAAGTATACAGAGCATGTCCGTGATATCGATAGCTATCTGGTTGATCCTGCCAGTAGTCATATGCTTGTCTCAAAGATTAAGCCATGCATGTCTAAGTTCACACTGTTTGACGGTGAAACCGCGAATGGCTCATTAAATCAGTCGAGGTTCCTTAGATGACACGATCCTACTTGGATAACTGTGGCAATTCTAGAGCTAATACATGCTTACCAAGCTCCGACCTTTATTGGAAAGAGCGCTTTTATTAGTTCAAAACCAATCGCCGCGTGCGGGGCGACTCNTTTTCAAACTTTATAGTTTAATTTTCTCCTTGAGCGAACTCTGAAATAAATATGCTTCCCTAAACTTAATTTTAGTCCGCTATTTAATCCGTTGGTGCTGCTAGGAGGGATAATACACTGCAGATGACCACTGACCTGAAACATAATGAAGAGCAAGTGAATGTCCAGGTAGTCGGTCACACTGGTTGGCGCTGTGGTCATGGTCTGGGCACTGGACACGTCGTGGCGGATCTCTTTGATGACACATCCCAGGGTCAGTATGAACAGTGAGGCCCACTGTATTCGGCTGAGCTGTTTCTTAAAGATGAGCTGAAAAAAAAACAATGGATATGACTTTGAAGTTGAAGCTGAACTGGGAAGATTTGCCTCCAAAACAGTGCTTCCGTCTTATCCCTGTTATTTAATAAACGTCATCTGGAATCAAAGCTACAACAGCTTTTCCAAGAAAATCCTTTAATAATTCTCTTATTATTGCAATCATATAAAAATTGAGATTTACAAATCTAATCAAAATTAATACATATTTTCATTTTGATACCATCTTCGTCACTCAACTCATGCCCTGAAACACTAACTTGAAAAGCATGCCCAATTACTCCTTTACCCCACCCCCCCCCCAACCCCATGGGACTCACCTGGAATATAACACCTGTGACGACCACCCTGAACTGCAGCAAGAGATAGTATGTGGTCGGGTCATAGGCTGACAGGTTGACAAACTGAAGGTTATTGTAGAGGCAGTAGAGGGCGGCAGGGATGAAATACAAAGACAGAACTGAAACAAGAGGGCATTGGAAGGGCGGATGAGATACTGTTGGAGATTGAACATGACTGTCAACAGCTAAACCAATCAACAAATGTTACATTTTATCTACCCATGTTGCAGTACTACACTGCACAAGACCAGCCCAAAGTAACTTAAAAGGTGGGTCACCAAGACAAAAGCTACAAAAAAGTCATTGCAAATATTTTTTATCTTTGTTATATTTCAAATTTGAATAATTAGTGGACTGGATCTGTCTTTAAACCATTAGTGCAGCGGTTCTCAACCTGTGGATCACGACCCCTTTGGAGATTCCAATGACCCTTACAAAGGTGTCACTTGAGACCACTGGAAAACATATATTTATGAAGTAGCAACGAAAATAATTCTATGGTGGGGGTTGGGTTGGGGGGGGGGGGAGGGTTCCACCACAACATGAGGAACTGGATTTAGGGATCACTGCATTAGGAAGGTTGAGAACCACGGCATTACAAAGTAAAATTACCTTTCCTATGTTTGAACAGGTCAAATTCTATGGTGGGGGTTGGGTTGGGGGGGGGGGAGTGTTCCACCACAACATGAGGAACTGTATTTAAGGATCACTGCATTAGGAAGGTTGAGAACCACTGCATTACAAAGTATAATTACCTTTCCTATGTTTGAACAGGTCCTCAAAAAAGCATTGACATGATTTGCTGCAGATTATATGAATGAATGAATGTAAAAGAAACAACTAGAATAATGGCTAAATGAATGGGGCTAAAATTTAAAACATTTTTTTTTTGGCCATTCTCAACTAAAATTGTGTTTTTCTCCTGCGTTCAAGTTTTAGGGAATAGCTTAATATTTCAAAGTGGCTATTTGTACCCGGGTACCAGAAGTGAGAGGGTGGGATTAAAAAACTATTTAAAATTTTATTGTTGGGTTTGTAAGACAAAATGAGGTATCAAATGAAAGATAATTGAGTGGACTATATGTTTGTAACCTTAATTCTTCAGTTTAACTAAAATAAACTACCACACATGACAAACTGTAAACAACTTCAAACCCCATGTTATGAGATTTTGATGCAGAGGAAAAATGAAATGCATATGCATTAACAGGACAACACCTTTTCTAACCTTAAATAAGTAACTCACTGATATTGCCCAAACCAATGCCCAATTTTTTTTTTAAAATGAGGTTCATTTTAGATGTAAATTCAGAAAGGCTTCATTTAGCACTTTGTTGATTTTTGATACTACGAGTCCTTAACCACAATGGCAGATCCTTAACCACAAAGACAGGTCCTTAACCACAAAGACAAGTCCTTAACCACAATGACAGGTCCTTAACCACAACAACAGGTCCTTAACCACAAAGACAGGGCCTTAACCACAACTACAGGTCCTTAACCGTGACAGGTCCTTAACCACAATGACAGGTCCTTAACCACACCAACGGGTCCTTAACCACAAAGACAGGGCCTTAACCACAACAACAGGTCCTTAACCACAACAACAGGTCCTTAACCACAACAACAGGTCCTTAACCACAACAACAGGTCCTTAACCGTGACAGGTCCTTAACCACAACAACAGGTCCTTAACCACAACGCAGTAGATATTAAGTTTGGATTCATGGGTTAAATTTGTAAATCATAAAAATTTTTAAAAGAAGCAGCTAAAGAGCACAATGCAAGGAAATGCAAAGAAAATTCACCCTGGTAAATTTTGCAATTAAAATACCAATTTCTGTAATTTCCCATTCTAGTTAATAAAGGTCCTTATGTGCCCCTCAGCAAACTAAACCCCCTCTAATGCTGATTGAGAGCCACCTTTGCTAAAGAGAGATATACGTAAAACGTGTCCTGTTTCCTTACTCTTTTATAAATAGCACAGCCGCTGCCACAAGTTTGAGAACCTCTGTCAGTAAAACAACTGTGACAGTATTGTAGCTGTAACTGTTATCCTTGGACTTGCTTGCCGTCACTAAAATACCTGAGAAAAAAAAAAAGGGTTATATTTAGATGCAAAGCCTGTGCCCGGGTTCCAGGCTGAGGACTCTTATTTTTTTAAGTTTTGAGTTTTATCCTGCATATCCTGTTTTCACTAAACTTGGGCTCCACCTTCTCCTTTATAATTATATTTGCCCACTAAGTGAGAACTTCTAAAAAAAAAATCAATATCTGAAGTCCCCACCATTAATTGGTAGGCCCTCACTAATTCTCAATTTAAGATTGACTCCATTAGGAAGCCCAGCCCAGCTGATGCATACTATTTTAATTTATAAAAACATTTGACTTTTAAACATTTTTATACCTATTATTAGCTATAAATAGATTTATTTAAGGACAGAGCATGACATTTTAACAATTTGCTAAATTCACACAAAATTATTATTTTTTTAAAATTGAAATATAGAACAGGGACAAGAACAACACATGATAAGTCATTCCACATAATTTTGCATAAGTGGTGTAAAGTCTTAAAACCGGTATGATGATAACTTATCAAAATACATAATTCCCTCGGATGACGTCGCAGTCGAATGATGCTACAGACGCTTTCACTAAAAGGTTTATTCTATGGGGAGAAGGTCACCAGGGCCTCATGTCAAAGAAAGCAGTGAACACTTCTGAATCGGTTCAACCCATAAAGAAGGATAATCCCATGCACTGACAGTGCTGGTAATGCAGAGATAGTGTCAGTGTGGTTGGCCCAGAAACCCTGGATTAGATAATTTAAGCTTATAAGCTGGCTTTAGAAATGAATAGTGCAACAGCTTGCTTTGGTCCGTAAAATGGGGGGGTTCCATAAATATTTATTTGTATGGGAATTAAGAGAGACAATTGGTAAAATAAAAGACGTGGAATTTCTTTAAATTTTTGGCTCTTTTGAAGAGTATACATTTGTGTACACACCTTACCTTTCAGGGGTTGAGAGATTTTACTTTAGAATATTGCCAGCTGAATTTTAATAGTGGTTCATTCCTGTATAAGTTTGAGGCCTGTATAAGAACTGTATGATATGGCCTGTATGATATGACCTGTGTGATATGACCTTTATATGGCCTGTGTGATATGGCCTGTATGACGTGGCCTGCATAAGGTGGCAAATATGATGTGGAAAATATGATGTGGGCTGTATGACATGGCCTGCATAATGTGGCCTGTATGACATGACCTTTATCACATGGCCTGCATTACATGGCCTGTATAATGTGGCCTGTATGATGTGACCTGTATGATATGGCCTGTATGATTTGGCCTGCATAATGTGGCACATATGATGTGGCCAGTATGACGTGGCCTGCATAATCGATACAAATGCTGTTGCAAAGTGGACAAATATAAACCCAACAGAAGTTCAAATAGGGCTTTCTAAAATAACATTAAAAATCCCCACAATCTTCATTGACTAATTTAACGCAGGACAACATCAGTTAACGTTTATCCTGCTAACATCTGGGTTGGGATTACGCTCAGTGGTTGAATGTAAATATGCCATGCCCACATGTTGCCCTGAGTAAACTATTCTTTATCTCACGCTTTTCTCACTCACTCCCTCTTCAACCCCCATAAGAAGTCGTGTAGAGAGGGGGGGATATTTCTATAAGGCAGTCATAAAACTTGACAAACAGGTACATGGTATTTTAAAAAGTAGTGCAGCTATCATGTTACATGAAGCAAAGATATCAGATTGTTATTCTGGATGTCCCACTTAATTGAAAAAAACACAACTGAATAAGGGCATGTACCCTCCTTGCAAAAGTTTGGTATCTGTGGATTTAAGGGGAGAGGTGGTGGTATTAATTGGGCTAAAATATGCAAGCATCTGTAATGGCTGTTGGTGTGTTTGGTTGTGTAATGTACACAGCTCAAACCCTAACCCAGGAGCCAGAATGATCAATACATCGATCGTGGGCCCTCAAAATAGAGAAGAAGAAGAGGAACCCTAAATACCTGATTTGAAGTTCCCCAAGCTCATAAAAATAAACACATCTCATCAATAGTTTAGCATCTTAATTAAAAGAAATGAACTCTTTAAGTTTTCGGTTCCCTTGATCCTCCTCCCCGATGCTCTCTAAACAATCATTTTGAGATTGCATCAAATGAACTAAACGAAAAGACCACCAAGTGGAACACTGCGACCGCTCCAAATCTCAGGCTCAAAAAAACAACAACAAAAATGTGAGAAAGATGAGGTTTGCTCAAGGTTTGTTCATAATTCTAGACTTAAAATACACCCGGCTGATCTAGACTTAAAATACACCCTGCTAATCTAGACTTAAAATGCACCCTGCTAATCTAGACTTAAAATGCATTCTGCTAATCTAGACTTAAAATACACCCTGCTAATCTAGACTTAAAATACACCCTGCTAATCTAGACTTAAAATGCATTCTGCTAATCTAGACTTAAAATACACCCTGCTAATCTAGACTTAAAATACACCCTGCTAATCTAGACATAAAATGCACCCGGCTGATCTAGACTTAAAATACACCCTGCTAATCTAGACTTAAAATACACCCTGCTAATCTAGACTTAAAATACACCCTGCTAATCTAGACTTAAAATGCACCCTGCTAATCTAGACTTAAAATACACCCTGCTGATCTAGACTTAAAATACACTCTGCTAATCTAGACTTAAAATGCACCCGGCTGATTTAGACTTATAATACACCCTGCTGATTTCATTCTGGCCAAAGAAAGCCTTCACAACCAACTGCTGGGAGGTGCAACAGGTTGCCTTTTACCTGATTTTTTTTTTTTAAGTAGGCATCATTTGTAAGTTCATTTGAAAAAAAAAATCAATTTTAAAAAATCCATCAACAAAGTTTAAGATACAGTTTCCGATCTCCCAGTGACTTATAATGGGCGACCGTAAACGCGTCCATCACCAGATGTATAAAAATCAATACCTTGACAGCCCGCCAAACACTCAGTGCAGTAAGCATTAATTTAATGCACATAAAAATCTTGATGAACGGGTGTCCGTAGCATAAAATGCCTATCATAACAATCTAATGTAAATGTATTTTAAAAAATCAGTGCTATTTTCTTCTATTCATCTTTTGATAGCATTGCTTAGCATTCATTTTATAGGCTTTATCAACCAAGGAAAGGGTTAATGTCCGAGTATCTAAATATGGGCAACTTGTCTCAATACAAGCAACTTATTTACATAAGTCAACTTATTTACATTAGGACAAATTATCTCATTATGGGCAACTTTTCTACATATGGGCAACTTATCTTATTATGGGTAACTTATCTAAATATGGGCAACTTATAAACATATGGGCAACTTATCTACATATTGGCAGCCTATCTAAATATGGGCAAATTACCTAATAGTGGGCAACTTATCTAATTGTTGGCAAAATGTGTAAAATATGGGCAACAACTTATCTTAGCATGGGAAAGTTCATCAAATTCAAAATTCTAAGTTGTGATCATCAGCAAACAATTGATTGAACCTCTACCAGCTCCTTAATGGAAAATACATGAGGGACTGGGTCCAAGCCATGCAATGTAAATAAATAGCAAAACAAGCTGCTTGGACAAGAAATTGTTCTCACTGCAATCAAGCATCAGTAAAATGTTGAATAAAGATATAACATTGTCATTTTTTCCCCCCCTACTTTTAAATTTATTTCGAACCATGTCTGAAATTATTTGCAAAACCGACCTAAAGAAAGGACGAGCGGTTGTTTTGCAATCAATTGCAACATTGAAGAGGAAAACATTTTTTTTTTTAAAATCCAGATTTATTATTAAGCATACACGAGGCCATGAGTAAATAGGAAGGCAGGGCCAATGGCTATCTGCTGTGGTGGATGACAAAGGTCATGTGATTTTATTTAATTGCATAGCAATTGACTTTCTTTTAAAATTTGAATGTCATATTATTCATATAAAATTAAAGTGTGTCTTTTCAGCTGTGATGCCAGGGGTGTTATCCTCATTAATTGATATTAACACTAGTAATTTATGGAACAACGAAAAACTTTTTCTAAAAGCTGAAATCAATAAGATCATTGCCAGTGTCTTTGAATGAAATCATGGATTAAAAGTGAAACTGCACTGTTTTTATCTTTTTGACTCTTGGCTATAAAATTGCTGAATTGTTTCTGTCAAAGTTTTAAGTGCACCAATAGATGGCTTATTCAGGCCAACACATGCCCTTTTTTAAAACCATGAAACATATTATTATGGAAATTTGATTATTTCATACAAAATGCACATAATATTTTTAACTTTCCAGTTATTCTACACAAATGAAGCTCCTTTTGTGAGACTTTTGAGAGCAGGAACAATCCTGAATAAGGTATAAACAAATATTGTCTTCATGTGCGCATCCCATCTTCTTTTGTATATTCAATGTAAAATATATCAGCTCACTCTTTACTTAAGGATCTCTGGACAGCAATCTATGCAACTGCAAGAAAGTTGGTCACAACAAGAGGAAATGACGACCATGCTGATCATTCAATTTTTTCATCATGTTATCCTTTATAACTTTTCTCATATATGGACCATCAAAGCTTCCCACCTTCAGCTTCTCTATTGTAAGTCCAGATAACCAATTTACTCTGCATGGAATTCATGAATCGTCTTTATTTAAGCCTTTCATAAAAAAATTCATCCGTGGGGTAATGTGACTTATATCAGAGGATGACTCTCGTATGAATTATCACCTGCTCATGATAGGGGTTTTAGTTATAGATGCAAATCAACCACAAAGGAGTGTATTCTCATTTGTATGCACTTACATGTAATAACTGAAAAGAAATTCGAATGAAATGAACCTATTTATTTATATCCATTTACAAAACGTAATAGAAATCAAAGTCTTACAATAGTGGCAAATCAAATAAATAGCCGAATAGCTATTTTTTTGACTAATTCAGAAAGGTTTGCCACAAAATTTGTAGACCATGAATGTAGCATTTAAACTATAAATATTTATGTAGGCCTATATTTAATTCTTTAGACTTAGACTCTTTAGAACAGTCACAGAGTAGGCTAGGGCTGTATATGAATCAATATACATTTAATTAAGTGTGAAGAAGCCTATTTAAATTAACTTTACCACTATAAATGTAATACAAGGTGTGTTACTAAAATGACCAACATGAGTAGATCTAATCAAAGCTAATGTTTATTATTATTCTATTTAATAAACGAAGTATTTTGATTGGGCCTAGGGATCATTTAATTTTGTAGCAAAAATCCTACAGACTGGTGGACTGGAGAACTCTCCTGTCTTTTTTTAACCATTTGCTGAATTGTATAGACTAGACAACTGTTCTCCAAATGCTGATCTGCGTACCTGCACCAGTCTGTGAGCCTTACGTTGCTGATCCACACAACATGAATATTATGGTTAAATAAAAATAAAATATAATTAATAAATCTACCACCGGTACCTGGTGCAATTTCGAAACTTGTCCACCGGTCCACAAAACTTAAAAGTAAAAGTATGGCTATAGACTTAGACTATAGACTATAGTCTAATTAGACAATAGAGTATGGGAAACCCTGTTCTAGATTTTAAAGTTCAAGTCAAAAGTCTTTCAATTTTTTCAAAATCTCAAATTTTGTGTAAGTGTAAGCAGTGAGTGTCAGGCTTCATAGATAAAATTTTAATTAAACTGGTAGCAAAAAAAAAAAAAGGCCTAGTCCTAAAAACGTAATAAGTTCGCCTAAATGGCTAGACCTAATACTAATACTAATACTAATTACTACTAATAATTTGTAATTAAAATTATAGTAACCCTAAGTAGCAAAGAATTAGAATTAGTCAGTCAGGTGACTAGTACTAGTACCGGTAGTAAAAAAAAAAAAAAATTAGTATTAGCTAGTACTAGTAACTAGACAGGCACCTAGGCCTCACTAACTTAACTAGGTGGGTATGTGAAGGTGCCTTGGCCTTATATATTATCATCTTGTATTGTCCTGTAGTGACAGTAGACAGAGGATTGAGTGGACAGTGCGAAGGTCTGTAATTAGTAACTCAGTGCCAATAGCACTAACTTATTAATTAGGTTAAACTAAGACTAAGTTAATAACTGAATAACTATTTAACTGATAAAATTATTAATAAATTGGTTCTCACCTTGATTAATAAACAGCCCCATATACGAAATAAAAACAACAAAACTAATTTTTGTCGGGAATAGATCAGCTGAAAATAGTCCCATTTTCTATATAATATAATGTAGAGTTAATAATGAAATATGAAAAAAAAAAAAAACTTGTAAAGACAGTTAGGGTTGCCAAGTAGCAAAAATGTCGTTTGTGTTTAGTGTTTATACTCTTCAGCACCATCTCAAAGAAAACCGAGTGCTCTCCCTGTTATTTCCGATCTTTTAAGGTCAACTACTCGAATCGAATTTGAAGTTCGTTAAATATAATAAAATACACTTTTTTATTATTTATATTAATTTAAAATTTGACATTTTAAAAAAAATCATACTTTAACTTCTCTATTTTAATTAAAGAGCTTTAGGGGCATCCCGCATTATTTCAGAAAAACGCTTCTTTCAGGTCAAGGCCATTGAAATGGTAAAACAACATGGCTGATGGAAACAGGAAAAGCGATTCTGGCAAAGAAAATATTGATAGATCTCACTCTATACCTGAAATTGGTGAACATTATTTAGTGAAAAGATCAGATAATTCTCTACATGCAGCAGAAATCATTCAAATTCGACAGAATGAAACTGGAACACAAGAACTATATGTACACTATGAGGGTTTCGATCGTCGCTTGGATGAATGGGTTGATTTGGACAGGTAGGCTGCTAAGTCAAAGTCCCTTAGTCCTAAGTAGTTAGTTACTAAACTAGAACTTAGAAGACCTACAGAAAAATAAAACAAAATTATTTTAGCCTACTCCTTTCAGAATATAAAGAATAAATAAATGATATTTGTGTCATAAGGATAGGATTGATTGGGTCAATGAACTCGTCACTACACTACACTGAATTACTTGAATTAGTCTTAGTCATTAGTACTAGTACACAGTGTGAATTATTATCAATATTAGGTATTTTGAAAGACGCACGCGCATCCCTTCTGCGCAGTCGAAAAATCACGGAAAAACTTTTGTGGCCATTTCCTAATTGGCTCTGTGGTGTACTCGGATTTTTGCGTTCTACGTCACAGTTTTCTAATTATACATTTGTTTTGTTATCGATTACTCAATATTGACAATATAAATGTAATATAAGCCTAATAAAAATTCAAACAGTAGGCCACAATTACTTTTTAAAAACTTGACAAGTTAATCAACAAGTTCACGGGACTTCTAACTTATTACAATTACAGTATTTATGGGTATTTGGTGTTCATTTGACATTATTAAAATTATTAGTTGTATTAGTTCTGCCTGGTAGGTACTTTAGTTTTAAAAAATTTAAAAATTATCAAAGTAGTGTAGAGCAAACTTTAAATTTTAAAAATGAAACCAAAATTAACTTTCTTTCTTTGGTTTTAGTAGTTTGTGAGGTATGAATCTTTAAAGTATGACTTTGTTTGTCCTTTTTTAACATGACATGGACCTAGGTACTTTTATTTTATAAGAAAATTAAAACTTTTTGTAAAATTAAACCAATGGCATAGTTGAATAGAGCTAATTTTGTAAAAGAATTATAACACCAAAATCATATTTTTAGCTGTTGTAGTTTTAAACTTATGAATTTTTAAAGTACAACTTAGTTTGTCATTTTTTAACATGGACTGCATCTCCACATTCCGCTGTTCGCGTCTCGAGCTATATAACTCGTTTTAATGATAATTTTATGCGACTTTTATAATCAGAACTAATGCTGTATTAACAAATAATGTTAATAATGTTATACAATTATATATAAATTATAGTTTATCTAACTATGCACTATGTATAACAATATATTTAAATAAATATATGGCTTTTCTGTTTACCAAATCTACAGCGTCCATCAATGGTACATGCTATATACTCTATATAAGGCAACGCACCCCCTAAAATATTGTTTGGGATCTACTTATTTTAAACTTTCAACTTTGGCACATGACTAATTAACGAAAGCTTTCCTTGACCAATGGTGTTAATAGTTTTTGCACACGGCAAACTCTTATGAATGAAACTTGAGGTAGTACTAGGGCATAGCATTATGCAAATGCCTGTGAATGGTTTCCCATGACTTTTTGCACACTGTCAATTCTGATCGTTAATAATATGGACTCTACCGGGTTTTTAAAGCTCAAATTTAAACATTCTAGTATAAATGTCTTCAAAATGCATTCCTAAACACAAGTTATCAAATTAATATTTTGATGTATATAGAGGTAATAATGAATATTTCCTAAGCTAAGTATTGGCATTTTCCGCCATTTAAAAGGGGGCGGGATCACTAATCCAATATGGCCTGTGCGACCTTTGCATAATGAGGTCAACGTTGAGGAGAATTGTGAAAATGTTTCATGTGCTATCCCAATGAAATTTTGCACACGTGTACTTAAACAAATTATGCAGGCCTACTTTTAATATGAAAGACCTACTTTGAATATTTAGACCAAATTTTTTAATGCGAAGTTGCCTTATACTATACTGACATACAATTTTCCTCACTTAAAGTTGAGATAAAGAACAAATTAACTCAATGGGAATGTAGTTCAACATTTTTCCTAACGTTAATGGGCGGAGTGAAACCTTAATTATGGGCCTAAAGGACTCCTAATTTATTCAAATTACATGCACATGAAAAAATTAAAAACTCAGATTCTATTGCACAGACGCCCATTTCCGATTACAAATTTACTAGGAGTGTCCGTTGCTTCGGCGGAGTATCTACATGGACCGCATCTCCACACTCTGTGACGCGTCATGAGCTATATAACTCTAATTTTAATTATGATTTTATACTACTTTTATTTTGAAAACTAATGCTGTATTAAAAAATAATTCTAATAATGTTATAAAATTATACATAAATTGTAGATTATCTAACTATGCACTATGTTAGGTATATCGGTAAATTTTATATAATGTATAATATATGCAATTTCTGTTTACCAAATCTACTGTGTCCATTATACCGGTATTTGCTATATAGTCTATATAAGGCAATGCATCCCCTTATTACTAAAATACTCTTTGGAGACTAATTATTTTGAACTTCAACTTTGGCTTAAGACTAATTAATTAAGGCTTTCCTGACCAATGGTTTAATAGTTTTTGCACATGGCAAACTCTTGAATGAAACTCTGAGGTAGTACTGCGGTATAGCCATTTTGCGAGTGGCTGTGAATTGTTGCACGGAAAATTCTGATCACTTATAATATGGACTCTACCAGGTTTTTAAAGCTCAAATTAAAATATTCCAGATTAAATGTTTTCAAAATGCATTCTGAAACACAAGTTATCAAATATTTTTATGTATATAGGGGTAATAATTGAATATTTCCTAAGCTAAGTATCAGCGCCTTCCGCCATTTTAAACTTGCCTTGTCACCAATCCAAAATGGCCTGTGCGACCTTTGCATAATCAGGTCTATGTAGAGAATTGTGAAAATGTTTCATGAGCTAGCGCAATTAAATTTTGCACACGTATACCTCAATATATTGTGCTGACATACAATTAGCATGAAAGACATACTTTTAATATTTCATTTTGAAAGATGCCTTATATTGACATATGATATTCTTCACTTAGAGTTGATGTAAAAGGCAAAAAAAATAAATGGGAATGTATGTCAACATGTCTCCTAATGTGAATGGGTGAAGTCAGACCTTAATTATGGGCCAAAAGGACTCCTGTATCATTAAAATTAAACTCGCTAAAAAAAAAAGAAAACTTTGCGCTGACGCCCATTTCCATAAAAAATGTTTTAGGAGTCTCCCTTGCTTTACCGAAGTGCCTAGGAAGAGGCAATCAAAAACTCTAAATAATTAGCATTACTGCGGCTGTGTCCAATCACATTTTTACTGATTTTTTAATATTTTTTTTATTGATTTCAACTTTTGGTAGGTTGGATCTAACTACAAAATTTGAAGATCCACAAAGCAAAAGTGGTGAGCTAACCATATCACTAACAGACTTCACTGATGGTACGGATCGTAAAATTACAAGGAATCAAAAACGTAAACATGATGAAATCAATCATGTCCAAAAGACTTTTGCTGAGATGGATCCCACTACAGCAGCACTTGAAAAAGAACATGAAGCTATTACTAAGGTAGGTGTTTCAATACTTTACCAGGCACCTTTCTGCATATACTGAAAAGTTATGTAGTATTGACATGCTTTCGACATGTGTTTTATGTTGACCTCTGTTAATTTACCATTTTGGCAGAAATTTTTATAGATGGATTTTTATTATCAATGATATAAAGTGGATTCCCTTTGCTTCATATGTAAAAGCAATTTAAAGATATAAATGTTAATAGCTCAAATATTTCTAAGGCTACCGTTACTACCGAAGCTTTCCCCCTTTTTTTCTATTTGTTAAGTTCATTAGGACCTAATGCTACTGGCAGTAGCACTGTGCTGTGTACTGTTGTAGTGTTTACTAAATTTAGATCTTAACATATAATATTTGGTCATAATTATCCAAATTTATCTGTTATAATTAAAGCATATGATAGCCATTAAAGAAAACAACGCTCTCTTTAAAATAAATCACTGTAGGCCAAGGCTAAGCATGGCGAAACACTGCTAAAATTAATATTTTTTTTGTGCAAATCATGTCATTCTCAGACTTGTTTAAAATACAATAAATGTGATTTTCTTCTTCCTTTTTTTTTTGGTTTACATAAATTTTTTTTTCAGGGTTTTATGAAGTTACCCTCTAATATAATTATCCACACAAACTTAAAATTATGTAAAAGCTGTATTGTTCATAAGTCCCTAACTGAGATATTTTGTCTCTTCCAATAAAATATTGACTAGATCAAAGTTAGCCAACATTTTCTAACACCCCCCCCCCCTCCTCCCCTCAATGAATTGATAAACGTCTTGCATCCCTCTATATTAATTGTTTGACTATGTCTTGCACCTCCTAGTTAAGTCACAACAATTTTGAAATTAGAAGGAAAAAAATGGTTTTATAATTTTTTTTATTGCATTAAAAATAGAATGTTACAAAATTAACAAATTACAAAATTATTGCATTTAAAAATGCTAATTAAGAAAATTTTAAAAATATATATATAAACCATTAATATCTTAACTCAAAAGTGAATGCCTACTCTATTCTTACTATCAATTTTCCTCGCGCCCCCTAAAATGCCACTTGGCACCCCAGTTTGGGAAAGCCTGATCTAAATAAACATTTTCCCCACATCGCATTCACCATATTAAAATATTTTTATCATGGTTGGACCTTTATTAAAGAAATGGCATAAAAGATTTTTTTTAAAGTAAAAATAAAGTTTCAAGCGTGTTCAGTTTTCCTTCAAATGGTGCAGTTAGACTAAAAATGTTGTTTGCATCACACAAATGATAAGCCTGATGTTGAAATTGTTGTTTTTTATGATTCCTTGTAATTTAAAAAAAAAATTAAATGCAAATTACTGCCGACCTGTTTACCCCTATGATTTTGCTGTAGTATCTACAATTCTAGACCCAAGACTATGTCATGCCTACTTAACTGCTGTACCTGGAGTTGTATTTTTATGAATACATTTGTGTCCAAATTTATTTTTTTTAAATGGGGGATTTTCAGTAAAAGGTTACCATATTTTTTTCTTAAAGACTGTAAGCAATCAAAAAAGAATGACAATTAGTGTGGACTTTCAGACACAGCTTTTTTTTATTGTTCTCACCCTCTTTCCCCACCCCATCCTTGCAAATTGACCAAATTAATTACTCTTAGGAGCTAGAAACTTGTGTTTGAGAGCTGAAAAATACTCTCACACTAATCTATGGGTAAACAGGTCGGTTGCTATAACTATTATTATCATCTCTTTATTACCCTTAATAATTCATATGAAAACATATTTCAGGTCAAATACATTGACAAAATTCAGTTTGGGAAGTATGAAATTGATGCTTGGTATTTCTCACCATACCCTGAAGAATATGGCAAACAACCTAAGCTGTGGATCTGTGAGTTTTGTCTCAAGTACATGAAGCTAGAGAAATCGTTTCGCTATCATCAGTCACAGTGTACATGGAGACACCCCCCTGGGAAAGAAATATATCGCAAGGTCTGCTTTAACCTAATTGACCTTAGTAGTGTCTCAGCCTAATAATTATCTGAATTCAGGTTCATAGTAATATAGATGGTATTACTATTTTTTAATATTTTAAAAGGTTCTATAACCTAATATTTAACCCTCTACTGCCGCTTTGTATCCTCCCAGATTCCCTCATGCTACTATTGCTGAGTTTTTTTTAGCCAGATACACATGGTTGCAATTATATGCTCATTCAGGACGCCTAGCTACGCCATACAACTGCTAAAATTAACTGCTATTCACACAAATTCGTGTTCTTACATAAAAAAGTTATGAAAGATCAAAGTTTAGCGTGGCTTTCTAAGTTTTGATGAGAGTTTTAAGATGATAAAAGATAATGCCAGTGGTCAGAGTGATGAGAGGTGAATTTTTTAAAATTGTACTGTACTGATATTCGATTTCAGAAGTTAAAATGAGAAGTTTTCCTCTAAATCAGCCTTCCCCAATTGGTGGTCGCCAGACCGGCACTGGTCCGCAAGCTTTACGTTTGCCTGGTCTGCACAACATTGGTCAAGAAATAAGTTTGAGTCTTGTTTCAAAACAAACTTATGAACGAAAGTCTTTGGTATAAAAATAGCCTACGTTTTACCAGAAGCTGACGCTATTTACCAGAATAAAATTTTATATACATATGAAACCTATCAATTAAAACACACGAACAAGGCCAAACCCATTTCATTAACATTTCTTTGCACCACAAGATCATTTCCCTGAACTGGCAACCCAAAGTAGTGTTTCAACCGAGAAAAGGAGAATGCCTGCAACATGAAAGGGAAACACATCTTAACATGTACTCGCTGGCTTTAAATTGAATGCTACTTATTTAGATCTTGCAAGGAATATAATTCTGTTCAAATTTTAATTTAGGACATGATACAATCTATCGATTGATATATAGTTTATGACTTCATGTTTTATGTGTATATAATTTTTAAATATTTAAAATTAAAATTAGGTTTCTTAATGCAGTTATGCCCATTTCAGACCTGTTTACTCAATGATTTTGGCTTACAGTGTACGATTTTGATGTCTTTTACGATTGTACGTCGAGACCCGTCAGAACAAAATATATACATTCCGTAGTTTTTGCAGATTAAAAAAATAATTAATTATAAAGTGCATCTTTGTGTATTAGTTTTAATTTGCATTTTAAATCTAACAACGAATGGTACGAGAAATACGATTGGTTGCGGACCATCTATATGTATATTACGTTTGTCCTGAGAGGGGAATGGACTGGTGTTGGTTTGGAGATTTTTTAAGTTAAGGGTGGGTTCTAAATATGTAATTATCTTAAATTTAACAACGCCACATTTTCGTATGATGGTGTGTGTGGGAGGGGGTCGTCTCATCAGTAAGTACATAAGTTATTAACTAATTCGACAATATTCATCCTGAAAGTGAACATTCAAAAATAGCATATTTAGTTTTAGGGCAAAGTTTTGTAGTAAATATTGCCATATATTTTCACAAATGAACTGGCTAGATACACTCAAGTACTCAGTAGTAGAGGTTTTACAGTAATATTTAGTCCACTGTCTTCAACATGCTTGTGACATATATTTTGTTGGACAACGCCAGTGGTTTTAAAATGTTCGATTCCCAGGGCCTCTGTCAAATTTATGTGTTCACCAGGTGAGGCAGCCGCAGCAACACATATAGAAAAATGTGCACCCTCCGGGGCGTACCAGTAAAAGGAATATTTTTAGTGCCCCCTTGTCTTTATGAAGTAAATGAGAATTGTTAGTTTAATTTGCTATAAAGGTCGTTCCTAAAGATGATTTTCGTGCCCGTTGCTCCTAGTCTCATTCTCATGGCCCTGCCGTGCTATATGACGTAATTTTGTGACAATTATTTCTTACAGCTGAACCGCGGCTGGCGAGTGCAGAAACGGAGAAAACTAGAGAATACATTTATTAGATTTCGACATATTTTATAGGATCTGAGGGGGCCTTTGAAATCTATTTTAGATCACGCTGAACAGCTGTACAATTTTTAATACCCCTTTTCCTTTCACCCATTTACAACTTGTGATAGTTATCAGACTGTAATATTTTAACAGGAAATAAGCATAATGGATATTGATTCTTATTAATTTTTAAAAAAATATATAATATATATTTCCCTAAAAATTAAATTTCAAGTTTCTTGGTAGTTTTTTTTTTTAAATTCGTTAATTATTTCTTATCTTTATAAATTTTATTTATGCTGATCAAAATTCCAGTTTGAACCACGTTAAATTTCAACAGTCACCAGTAACTTTATTTTTACCAGTGACAGACTGTGATAATGTGATCTGCACGTTCAACTAATATTAATTAATATCTATAGCAGATGCACATCTTCAAATCAAAGTGACCAGTTGTCTACTTTTAGAAGTTACTTTTCTTTTTTTTTTACGTCAGCTTACTCAATTTCACTAGACACACGATGCGAGTCGTTATTGTATAATGTAAACATCATATAAACGGTATGTTGAATTATTTTCTGTTCGATACTGTATTGTACGATTTGAGACGATATTGTAAGATTTTTGGAGTTCGAGAGTAAACAGGTTTGCCATTTGTTTATACATATGAAAGAGAATCTCCACCAACAGTTGGTTTAGACAGGAGTCGGTTAGTACAAAATTAATTAATTGATCAATTTATAACTTCCCGTGTCGAATCTGATAGATGGGTTCTCATATAATTTTAAGTTTATGGGACTTCCTATTTTATTCATTATGGTACTATTCAAAATTCAGTTAAACATTCATAAATGTAACTATTTTAAAAATATCACATACCAGTGCTTATCAACTTCATTGATTTTCTTTATCAGGGAACAATATCAGTGTTTGAAGTGGATGGTAAAGACTGGAAAATATATTGCCAAAATCTTTGTCTGTTGGCCAAACTGTTTCTGGATCACAAGACTTTATATTTTGATGTTGAGCCCTTCATGTTCTACATTCTTGTGGAAGTTGATCGTTATGGCTGCCACCTTGTAGGGTACTTCTCCAAGGAGAAAGAATCTCCTGACGGCAATAACCTGGCCTGTATTTTGACATTACCGCCACACCAGCGCAAGGGATATGGGAAATTTCTTATTGCTCTAAGCTATGAGTTGTCTGTCATTGAGGGTGTTGTTGGTTCCCCAGAGAAACCACTCTCAGACCTCGGTAAACTTAGCTATCGCAGCTACTGGACCTCGGTACTCTTGGAGTGCATTTACAAGATGGGAGTGAAGGTCAGCATGAGAGATTTAGAAAAGATGACTTCCATATCGTACAATGACGTTGTCAGCACGCTGCAGTCCCTGAATCTCATCAAGTACTGGAAAGGAAATCATATTTTGTGTGTAACCCCAAAACTTATCGAGGAGCTGTACCAAAAAATCTGCAAAAGACCAAATCTGACAGTTGATCCAACGTGCCTTAGGTGGGAGAAACCTGTGTGCAAGCCTCCTGCAAAAGTTGCCAAGCGTTGAGTTCCATGAGCACTGGTGGGTGAAATTATTTTCTAAATAATCTGATCTAAATTTAAATATTTCATAGTAAAAAAAAAGTCAACAAATATGCATTTTTCTCTAAAAAGTCAAGCAGTATGCATTTTTCTCTATAGCATGTACAGTTGAAATAAAATAAAATATTTTCTGCATATACCAGGTCATCGGTATTTACGATGTTCCGTTATAGTACCATCATTATTTATTTTATTTTTTTACTTTTTAGTTAATTTTACATTTTAGTCAAAGTAGCACCACCAAAAATTGTGTGCCATTTATAGTAAAATGAATACAGGTACCGGTATATAACTGTCATAACCTTGGACATTTAAAAATTATTATTTTTATTGTTTCTCCTTCAAGTTTGATCAAATCTCAAAGATGGTCCACCTCGGGATATCTGGGAATATATGAACAACCTTTATCCACAAATTTGTGACACATCTGCACCTTAACAACAACCTATATGCCCAAGAAACAGACTGTAAATTTTAGGCTCTAACAGAAATGAGCTCATGGGTTCTAGTTATATGTCAGATTGTTCTCCTTTAATTCTGCTGAACAACCTTTATCCACAAATTTGCCACTCATCTGCACCTTAACAACAACCTAGATGCCTAAGAAACAGACCATAAATTTTAGGCTCTAACAGCAATGAGCTCATGGGTTATAGTTATATGTCAGATAGTTCTCCTTTAGTTCTGCTTCTGACTCTGACCAATGTGGGCGTCAACTGAAGCATGTGTAAATCAATCATTTGAAATAAAGCCTGCTGTGTTTTTAGCTTACTTCTGTATGAAGAAAAGGTAACATGATTGAGGGTCATGTAAATTACACAGTCTGAAGTCATTTCATTGTAAGAGTTAAATTGAGCACCTTTAACAATTTCCTTTGTTAGTCAGTACTAGTGCAGTTCATGACATGTGTCAGCTGGCTAGCAATGGTATATCACCTGAGTGTCCAACAGTTGTATATCACCTGTGTGCCTAGCTATATGTCCCTCTGCAGGTACCTACATAAAGAAAACTTGATACTGAGCAAAAGAAAATTGACTTAGCAGATAAAAGTTATATTTGAAATGTACAGCAATTTTATAATTATCTAAAATACTGAAAATTATTGTTTAAAAATTGGGAACCCTTTAGCTAATTACTTTATTCTTATTCTAATCCAGCATTGGTTTAAATTTAAAGTAACTTACTTACTATTACCAGTGTATTTGAAAATAATTGTTCATCTTATTCTGAAAGTATTTTGTGCTGTCTAATAATTTTAGTCTGAGAAATAAAGGTGATAGTAATGGAATAAGGAAGAGAATAGTTTTCATTTTTGTTTGACTAATTTCTTGACTAATATGGAGCATTTTAAAATCTGTGGAAAAAAATAAATATATAAACTTTTTTTCTTTCTAAAACTTGGTCTTTTCTTTAAATTTTTTGTTTTGTTTTTTGTGTGGTGCTTTTGTTTTATTTGTTAATTTGAATTGTACCAAATATGTTGATTTGTGTGCAGTATTTGTATCATTATCAGATGTTGATTTGTGTACTGTATTTGCAAAACCTTTTTTTTTTTTCTTCTATAACTAAAGCACTCTGGCAGGTTAAGCCTTAAAATTTCTATTTCAGAAGAATTTCAATCACTGTTAATTATATAAGAAGAATAAGTAGAAACTGCAAACTCCAACTTCAAGCAAAGTGATCTTGTTCACTTCTACTGGGACTGTATTAAATTTTTTTTTAACTTGTTTTAACAAAACGGATCACAAAGGAATTTTTGATTAAACCCAAAATGAATATTTGATCCCGGTAATGATATTTTTGTACAATCGTTTCCTGGCTTGCTGTCTGAAAATTAAAATTCGATGGGACACCAGTACCTAAGAAGTACCAGTTGTGTAAATGCTTTGAGAGAGTGGTGATTTAACTAAAAAATTTATAAAAAGGTGCATAAAGTCATTAAGATCTAAAGACATAATTTGCTTTTTTTCTTTTAATTTTTATTAAGACAAACTATAAGTACTAGCTGGTACAGAAAACTCTGGTATTTGTATTCAAACTCACAGCCTAGTCACTAGCCACTAATGATAGTATTTAAACTGATAATTTTAATGTTGTTAATCACATGAAAGTATTACATGGTTCCAGTTCCTGAAAGATATGGGGGGCAGGTCAACTTAGTACATGCCCATTATAATATAGGAACCTCTCATTCTCATCAAGTACTGAGAAGAAAACGCTGCGTCTGAGACAAAGCTTGGGAATGTGGCGTCCTCATTACCCTGAACACTGAATCATTTTCATATAATAATGTAATAAAGCCCCCCTTTCCCCCATCTACGACACGCAGTCAAGAGACTAGGAGGGTGTCCATTTGTTTGTGAATGTGGCGGACGTATCTCAAGTAACTGCACCGCCTGTTAATGTGATTTTGGTCTATGAATTATATACCGGTAGATCAACAGTGGAACAGGTAAAAGTAGTGGCGATGAAATCATAATACCACTACCGTTACGTTCAAGTATCGTATTCCAATTATACCGGTTTTTTAAAAAAAAAAAAAATAATGAATATAACATAAAACTAGTCGATATTAGTACCGGTAAGGTACATAGGATGGGAAATCATCGATACCGGTAGTCGGTAGTGTTGAGTTGTTGTTTTTTTTTTTTTTT
>CAXITT010000020.1:957733-998389 GCA_964033795.1 Lymnaea stagnalis
AGACACTGGAGTCCTTTAAAACAGATCTAAAGACACATCTATTTCGCAAATACCTTCTGGGATGATTGTCTACCTTATTTTCCATGTGTTGCTGTGTTGCTCCGGGTTGAAATGGCTAGAAAGACTTTGATATTGTATGCTTGTAATTAGTTTTTGTAGTGTTGTGTTTGTTTTAAATGTGGTGAATTATAGATATGTTTTTTGTTGACTTTGTACCGCGCTTCGAGCCTTTGGGGATGAAGCGTGTTTTTTTAAATGAACTTTATTATTATTATTATTATACAAAAATATGTAGAAATATTTTTTTTTTAAAGTCAGAATTAGACTAGTCGGTGATATTCGACTGAAACCGTCGCGGAGAGTCACGTTATAGATATGAGAATGGGGGAAACGGGCCGGTGCATTTACACTAAACTTTTCTGCGGGCCGCAAAATATAGACTTGCGGGTCACATATGGCTCGCGGGCCGCGAGTTTGAGACCCCTATATTAGATGTTTATTTATTAATATTTACGATTATCTAATTTTTGTTATAAAAGAATGTAAATATTTATACTTTCCCACATCATTTTCGATGTATGCAGAATGTATGCGGGAACGAATTTCAAAATATCTTAATATTTCATTTTCGGTTTCGGCTTCGGTTTCGGCCGAAATTCATTTTTAATCTTCGGCCTTTTTTCGGTTTCGGCCGAAAGTCATTTTTAAAATTTCGGCCTTTTTTCGGTTTCGGCCGTAAGTCATTTTAAACTTTCGGCCTATTTTCGGCTTCGGCCGAAATCAGAAAATCACTTTCGGTCGGTCTCTATTGACAATGCATACCCTGCAGAATCCCTTAAACTTATGGCATTGTTTGTAAAGCCCTAAGGCAAAGAAAGAATTTAAAAACAACAACTGAAGTAAACATAATAATTTGAGGTGAAAGCGATTTAAAAACACAACAAATGTCTTGAAACTTTACTTCCATGTTCTTCATGCAAATATGTCCAAATACTTCATCAAAATCAACATTCTTCACCTACCACAGTGAGGCGCATTTAAGTTCGGGTCGATATTGTCGGGTGGTGCGAGGACAAGTGATGTCAGAATAGAGTTGTTCATTGACTTCAACGTTATGATATTTTTTTTTTTTTTTTTAAATTTATTCCCCCATTAACAGTTTATGTCACAAGTGTATTTTCTAAGTAAAAAAAAACCAAAAAAAAAACCGAAACATTAATATTAAAGTAAACGTTAATTTTTCCCCCATTAAAATTGTTTTTTTTTTTATTGTTTCTTCTGAAGGTCGCGGGAGACTTAGTCAAACGAATTGTAGGTGGTGTCAGGCTCAGTTAGACAATTTTTAGGTGGTGCGAGACTTCTTCAAACATTTTTTTAAATTGTGGGAGACTAGTAAATTAATTCGTAGTGGTAGCAGACCACGGGGAACATGTCGGGAAACACTGTTAGATTAACAGGAGAAGAAACAAAAAAAGAGAATAACAGAGCCGTGTCAGTTAATAAACATGTATCTCGAATGTTGTTACTGATATCGTATATAAAAGACTAATGTCTTTCAACCATCTGTAACTGAACGATAAACAAGACTCAAAAAAAGAAATGCCGCCGTGTCTTAACGCGTATAAACATTTTTAGAACCGCTCCTACATTTGACAGCAGGTAATTAATGCTAGGCTGAGCTTGTATGACATCGCATACCCCACCAACTTCCCCCCCTCCTCCTCCTTTTGCCCCCCCCCCTCCCACCCACCGCTAAACTTTACAGGCAGCGATATCGCTAAACCTCAAGTCTGGGGATTCCGACATTCATTCCCATTAACAGCCGTCCAGACTTGAGCTGTACTTGGTTTCGTGTTAATTTCTTAAATTCACTTCTTAAATTTTTTAATGGGATTTCACTGTTTCGTGTTACATGTTGACATTTAATATAAAAATGTACACCAGAGCACAATGAACGACAGTGTTGTCATTTTTTTCCCGGGGAGTAGAGCAGAAATTGAGGAAACCGATGGCTCTTGCTCGAAGTGGATTATTTCAAAATCAAGAGTTGCATTTTGTAGTATAAATGAAATCAGTGTTTCTATAAGACTGTTTGATCGGAAAAGGGGAGTGGGAGTGACATTTTTCAAGTTTCCAAGGAAGGCAATATGCCACTCAGTGCTATACCTAAACTTAATTCACTCCGGTTATGGCGCACCCAAGGGTAATCATATGGACAAGCTTAGGATTCAACCCCATACTGTCACATTGATCGGCGCGAGGGAAGGGGAGAAGCAGAAATCGATGATGCCGAAGACTCTTTAGCAAAATCAGGGGTCCTCTTAAAACTTTTTTTATAAATTCAAAATGCAATAATGCATTTTAGCACATTCCTGAATTTATTTTTGTATCATTCCACACTTAATCAGAGAGCAACGGCAGAGATGCTAGTCAAACCTGTGGTGTCACTTGACCTGAGAACTATCGTGAGGGCCCTGCAATCCCTTACGGCTGCAGGGGGCCTCGGATAGTTTAGGTTCTTAAGTTGTGATGTGTACACTTTTTTTTTAATTAATTGAATGCAAGGGGTGGGGAGGACAAAACCGTAAAGTCAAGCGATTGCTCTGCTTGACCTGGCCATTGTTATTCAAATATTTTTTTATAGTACTAAATAGTTAAGTGGTTTTAATTTTTATTTAAACTATTTTGGGGGTAAACTCCTTAATTAATAAATTATTTTTTTTTAATCCAAAGAAGGTTTCCATCCCAAAATGCATTGCATTTTACGCCAAATAAAAAAAATAAATAAAAAAATACTTCTTACGAATAATAATTACTTTTTTTGTATATTTCAATGTTTTACCAGTACAAAAAATTGTTTAATACTGTTTTATAGAAAGGTCGATAGATTTGTATGGGCTTTTAAAACTTGTCCTTTTTATAAATCCAGTAAGAATGGCATAATTATGTTAATAAGATGGAAAAAAAAGGTGAGATTTTAGGTTTGGCAAATTGTTTCTTATTCTGATATCAAAAAGCGAAAAGCAGTTGGGAATTTCATAGATATAAGCTAACTCTTTTCTTTAAACACTCTGTTATTCAGGAAACGGTGTTTCAAAGGTATCGAATTATAGAAAACTCTAACACTTATAATAGTTGATGAAACGGGCACTTCTTATGGGCGCCCATTAAATTCTTAATTTTTGTAAAACAAATTTTTCAAATATTTTTTTTCCATTTTCATTTTTTCTAGCTGAACTTGCTGATCGAAGTACTTTCAAATTATGCTAATAGCTATATTTTTTTAAGCATGTTACCATCATGTAATTTATAATAAACACCTACACGTACCAGTCGTGCTTTGATGATGAAATATCATTTGAAAACAGATAGCACATGTGTGACACTTATAACAAGAACTGTATTAAAAGTATATACCTTTATATTACATTAAAGATAGTTTAATACCGTGTTATTAAAATCTTTTTAAAAAATTAAAGAATTTAAAAAATAGCGATACATGCGAACAACATGCGGAAGTGAGCGGCTTTCAATCGAGAGAGGCCAATTTTCAGAACAGTAGGGTATTTGTAATCGAATACTGTAAGCCTCTAAAAAATATGTGCCTTAAATATACATATCATCTAAATTATTGAGCGTATATATTTTTCATAAGTCCACTAACTGTAATCGGTTAAAGCAGTGGTTCTCAGCTTGTGGGTCGCGACTCCTTTGGGGTCGAACGACCCTTACAAAGGGGTCGCCAAAGACATCTGAAAACACATACTAATGAAATAGAAACGAAAAAAAAATTATGTTTTGGGGTCACCACAGCATGAGGACCTGTATTAGAGGATCGCGGCATTGGGAAGGTTAAGAACCACTGGGTTAAACCATTCTCCGAGAGATGCCTGAAAGAAGCAGTGCATCGTGCCTCAGCACAAAGGCGTTTATCCCCCACCACTACTGAGTGGCCCACTCAGTTGGGGAAGTCCACAGCGCTATAATATAATACCTCTGTCTATGTGGGAAGTTAGCCCTTTCCTGCCCTGCCCCTTGACCTTGGTAAATTGTGTACAGTGGTCCATGCCATTCATGGTATGGGTGTTTAATTCGAGAGGTCACTTTAAATATTAGTCATACATAAATAGCAGTTAAAAAATTGTTAGAACAATGTTGACTATTAATAATAATGTTGATTTAAAAAAACAAACTATTTCATATTTTTCAGCAAATTAAATGATCAAATCCAGTGTTTAATTTTTTTTTAAAAAGGAATTTTAGTAGTTTATGAGCCAATAATTTTTATTTTGGTTTTAGTTTTTAAAATTCTTTGATTGTCCAAGAGGTCGGCGTTTAAGTTTAACACTGGTGTCGATCCAAATTCCATACAAGATGATTGGGGTCCATTTTTCGCCTAAGCCAGGCATTTAAAAAAAAAAACCCTCACAACAAACATCCCCCCCCCCCCCCCCCCCAATAAAACAATATAATAAAAATTGAATAATCGTATTTTTTTCTTTTCCATTTCATTTCATTACCTGGAGAAATTAAAAATGCAGGCTCTGGTGATTTTACCACCCCCAAGCGGCGTAGCGAGGGAGGGGCAGGGGGTACTGATGTTCCCGGGCGCAAGCTAGTTAGGGGCGCCAAAATGTGCTGTGATATTATATTATTGGTAAAAATAATGGGTTTGAGAGTTGAAAAAAAGAAAAGGGGGCGCTTTAAAATGGATCTTGTCCCCGGGCGCGAATCTTGTCCCCGGGTGCCAAACACCCTTGCTACGCCTCTGCCACCCCCTCCCCAACTAACTCAGATAAGTTGAAAAAAAGAAAAGGGGGCGCTTTAAAATGGATCTTGTCCCCGGGCGCGAATCTTGTCCCCGGGTGCCCAACACCCTTGCTACGCCTCTGCCACCCCCTCCCCAACTAACTCAGATTGTTAGCAACTGCTCTCTCCCCCCCCCCCTGTGTAGAAGCCCCTGCCTTTGCATGGGTCTCTTTTCGTTTCTTCAGAAAACATAGAAATAGTTTGAAGGAACTCCTGACAAAGAGATACCTTATTCTCCGAAGGGTACTTTTAACCACATACTAGGGCATACTCGGAGAGTTTTCTCCCATTTAAAAAAAATAAATAAATAAACAAAAAACTTAACCTCTAGTAAATTAGAGATTAGCTGTGGAAGGTTTAATGCCAATATTTGTTCAATATTTTTTTCGAATTTATCTCCAGTTCTCATAATTTGATTTCTGCCAGCTTGCAGGTGTCGTATTTAGTAGATGGATCAGAAATGACACCGACTTGTATACAGTGAATAACGTTTAGTTGTATGTGTGTGCACACGGTTATAGTCAGCTATACGGCTGTTGCGTGGCTGTAAAGCTTTATTTAGCAAATTTTACAATAATGAGTTGTGTGGCATCACACAGTGCACCCTTTAAAAACATCTCGTCCATATCTGAATATGAGTGCATAAGTAGGTTTTCTTATTAATTATTTATTTTTAAAAATGTCTGTTGTTTTTAGAATTTAGATAACACCAAAAAAAAAAAATGTTTTAAATATAGTGTAACTTTTATTGATCATCTTCCAATCTATTGATGTTCCTCGTATGGTATCATAATGCCAAAGTCAAATGAGTCGCGCTGTTTCGCAATATGAGAAAATTATTTTTCATAAAATATTTTTAACAATTAGGCCCCGTTATAAATTTTAAATGTATACAAATTAAACGTCCTAAGGATCAAGTAGCCTATGTTCATTATCTTATTTTTGTCTGCTCGTATTAACTCTTGGAGGAACAATGATTACATATTATATGTATTTTAATTTTTAAAAACGATTGCATATGTTTCAGCTTTGGATATAACAGGAGAGAATTTGGAAGATTTACTAGCATACGATGATCACTTCCTCGACTATTTCAACTGTTTCTTGGCACTTCCTGTACGTATGCATTTATATGCTCTATAATCTACATCAGTTTCCCAACCTTGGGGCCAGAGTCATCGTAGGGGTGGGGGCTCGGTTATTTAAGGAGCTCAAAGTTATGATGCAGGAAAAATGTAAAACTATCAATTTTGAATGCAGGTTTTGGGGGAGGGGGTGCTTAAAAAGTTCCAGGGGACCTCCAAAAGGTAGGTGACGACTCTGCTGGGTGAATTTCAGGGGATAAACAATTATTATAATACAGGAGTTATATCTTTTAAGATACGATAATTTTTTTTATGTCTAAATTTCTTAATTATCATTTCCGTTGATATGAAGCCTACTATTTAAAAGTCAAGTTTATTTAATAGATTCTATTGTTATTTTAAAAAATCTAAGCCTTTTTTTTCAATTTTAACATGCATTTTTACTTTTGTTGAGGTGTAAAACTTATTCAACCAATTCGTAGAGGTTACAGAATATTGAGAATTTTGATTAACCTTGCTAAAGTGTTTGTGCTCTTGTTGAATTCACACGTGTGGACCCTTTTGTCCAATCAGGATCGAATTTGGCATACAGGAAACTGCGTTAGTGTACAAAAAAATAAATAATAAAGTGTTATTTTTATTTTAGTATGTCTTAAAAGTAAAAAATCTTGATTGATAAAATGGGAGTGGGAGTAGCTAGTAAAGAAATAACGTAGAAACAAGGTGGAATGACATAGAAGTTGACGATAAATTGGGCATGACGTGTGAGAGTGGTGGTGTAGGCGTACACAGTTACACAGAATTTTTAGCCTATGCCTATGCCAATGCCTATATTTTCAACTACTTAAACTTAAATAAATTATAAATGTAAACAATAACATCAACAAATCAAACACACTTCATTACTTTATACCACATTATATGCTACAATAAAAGTTACATACAATCAGAAAACATTAAATCAAATTAACTGTCAGTGAGACTTATTTAATAATGATAATGAAATGACAGGGACATGAGGCTCATGAGCATAGTTCTCATATTATATTATTACCTGTATTAGTCTTGCTCATACTTCATTGTCCTAGTATAGTTCTTATAATAATGGTAATAAAATCACAGATATCTTTCTTTGTTGGTATAAATAATAGTACTAATACTCATTGTCATCTACCAATGCCATAAAGTATATCATGCTCCAGAGAAGATGGGGGGGGGGGGGGGTGTCCAAGAATATTTTTCCCTCCTGTTATACACTTTTATATACATTTTTCTAAAATGTTTGTATCCTGTATCAAGTGATGAATTTGACTTAAATTAGTTGTTGGTAGAGAAAATATCTGCCTAAATTATTTTTTAATACTGACTACTAATTTAAGCCAAAATCATCAATTAAATTGTTATTTTAAAACAAAGTACCAGACATGTTAGTTTAAATTGCAGAATATGCTTCTTATGATCTATAAATGTATAGACCTTTACTAAAAGATTTTCACAAAAAAAGTTTACCAAAAAAATCAGGTGTTTCCTCAAGCACTGGTTTACAACCGTTTAACTGGTGCCTTTGATGAAGTCGATGATGTCCGAACAGAGCTTAGCGGTTCTCTACCTCCCATTAGTCCAGCTTTTCAGTATGGGCCAACTGATGAAGAGCGAGAAAGAATGCTGGAATGGGCTCGACAAGAGAGGCTACCTCTTTTTCTCAGGTAAATGACCACTACTATGTTCCCAGACATGAAAAGTTATTCCTTTAAATCATCTAAATAGATTTCATTTTGCCTTAGCATGACCAATAATGATATTAACATTCTGTTTTTTTTCAGGGGGGGTGGGGTTTGGGGGGGGGGGGGGGGGGGGGGGGGGGGGGGGGATAACCGACATTTGAATGGCTTTTTGACTGGTTTATTACTGGAGGCACCATAGTACATAGCAACTGGCATAAAACCTGCAAATTTAATGGGGAGGAGGGGGCATTGTCCCCCCTTGCCCTACCCAAACAATGTCCTGGATATAAGACTTTCATGAAAAGGAAAAGGTGCGGCCAGGACAAAGCCTAAAAATGGTGCTCCATTCCCCCAGTTTTCTCAATAAAATATATTATACTACAAGCCTCTATATGTGTTTGCACATCCTTGGATTTAAGTTAAAGTGACAAATAATAAATATTTTTCTTACAATGGTGAATGACTTATGCAAGTAATAACTATTTCCTTTAGGACACAGTTATTCAGAGAACTGAAACTAGTCAAGCTACTTATAAGACCACTAGATGTAGACCGCCAGTTAAGCCGTGAGAGCAGTAGAAATATAAGAGGCTACAGCCGGGCTAGTGAGAGCTACATTTCTAGTCTTAGGTGAGAATATGTCACAAGAATACTTCAAAGGAGGCGAGAAAAATTTGCACATGTAAACTTAAAAATGATCTTAAAAAAGCTTATAAATAGTTTGTATCTCTGACGTAATGATAAAGGTTTTCTTTAAAATTGATATGATTTTCCAAGATGATAAAATATGTTATCTAATGTTGATAAACTATTCCAATGTTGATCAAACTAATCAAATTTTGATGAACCATTCAAATGTGAACAATTTTTACAAGATTTTTCTGTGTCATTAAAAAGTCTAGGCACAACGCTGTCTAAAATTTTTGCATTAAGTTAACTGGGTCAAAATAAAAATTATTTTCCCATTTCCCTCTTTTAGGAAATTGTCATCTCAACAATTTTTAAAACACACCCCCCTCCCCCCCCCCCCCCAATTAGGTTTAATGTCCAAGGAAATCTTAATATGTCCTCTAATGCCTTGCTCTTAATCAATTCAATGGCTATTCAACGGAAGAAAATTGCATCGCCAAACACTTTTGAAAGATTTTACTTCTTTGTAATTTGTAATAACAGCTTGTAAAGTATCTTTAGAGAAAAAAGCTTACGCATTTGCTTGAATTTTGGGCTTAGTCATCATGTACCTCACTTTTACATTAACTTTTGGTTTTAGCATGAGTGGTGATAACAGTGGCAATAATAACATTGATGAATTTGAATACGTCTGGGGAGAACCTGACTACAATGCCCTGTATCCCTACCAAAGACCAGGCAGTAGAGCTTTATCCCTTCCTGCAAAGCTCTACTTTGGTGAGATTTTTTTTTTTAAATTAAAGAGGGTAAGACTGCATCTCTGAATCTTTACAAATACATAACTGAAAAAAGGGAATATAATAATTTTTTTTTCCTTGTTCTTTAAAATTAAATATAAATGTTTAAAATTTTTCATAAATCAGTGACATTACTTGTTTTTATATAACTGTCTAAACAAAATACATTAAATGTAGATTGATTTAACATAGTTTTAAAAAAAACAAATAAAATTGAAATAAACTCCAACCATTAAGAAAATGCTGTGATGGTTAAAAAAAGATTTCAAGCAATTTCCCGTAATCAAATAATTTTTGTTTGACAGCTGTCCATACAAAAATACCTGGTTGTAAGAATTTGTTTTTAGTGCTCGTTGTAAAGCTGTGGTTTTTTGAGGTTGATAAACCATTAGTGTTTTTAAATAAAATGCATTTCCACCTAAAATTTCTTTATGGCCTTTATACAGAATATCAACATGATTGGTCATCGCTTCACATTTGGCATTCATTTTTTAATTCTATACATTTCATAAATATAAAATATTTAGTTTGAGAGTAATGCAAGAAGAAATAGGTTTATCACTACATTTTAGCCACATGTAATATTTGTTGTTGTTATCAACAATCGCACCCAAAAAACGACCGAGGCAATTCTCGACGTGAGTAGAAGCCTTGACTTGAGCTGTTTTGTTTAAAATGGAAGGAGAGTTGCTCAATTCGTCAGCTTCACTCTCTCATCCTTGGCTTTTTGATCCAATGGCAAGACTTGGTCAAGTGGACTGGAAATAGACTAGGATGCAGTTGAATACCAGAGGTGTTAGCGTGTGTGTTTCACTCTGCTCTTTATGCATTCTACTTCGCAGGAATGTTCATTGTCTCAGTGTCATAAGGCATACATGACTCCATTTTTGGGTTTTGATTTCATAGTTTGTCTTCTCATAGAGGAGTTGCCATCCAAGGTTAACAAGTCCCATCTTCCTGGGGTGCTGTTTTTTTGTTGTTGTTTTTTGTTTGTTTTTTTTTGTTGCTTGTCTAGACATTTCTGGGGATTGAACTCCTGTTATATAATTTTAAATTGCACAATTCTGAACAACAAACTCTACTGTATTTCAATAAAGATCTATTAGTATATATTTATGATCTTTCTATGATCTTTCAGTTTGACTTACTGAAATGTGAACTTTACAGTCAGAAGAAGATATATTTTACTTTTTGTTTAAAATCAGATGGCAAAATTTATGACTCCAGGCCATCCATAACATCGGCCACTGTGAGGTCATCGGGTCAGGCATCAATGAAAGCTATGAGCGCCATGACGTCCAATACAGATGGCGCAGATTCAGAATTCAGACTGGCAGACCTGGAGGAGAAGCATGAATTAAGGAGGTCGACAGAAGTGGCAAGTGCAGCGAGCGGGGGTAGACACAGAACAAGGTATTTGGGAAAGAAAGCTTTGTGAAGAATTCTCAATTTATAACTAAATTATAATGTATTTACTGCTGACTCTATTTTTCTTTCTTTGGGGAGTTTCATGATTAATGTAAAAGATGGATGAAGTATATATAAAATAAACAAGCTATATAACTTTTCATGAGCAAGACTTTTTGTGTATAATTGAAGTTTGGGCAAATAAAAAAAGCCTTAAATTTATCAGAGGAAGATGAACAAAAATAATTTAATTAAAACATAGAGGCTTCCAATCAGTTCTTCTCAGGGGCAGCAGGCTGATTTTATATATGAGCTTTTGTCTTCTTCTCAGGGGCAGCAGGCTGATATTATATATGAGCTTTTGTCTTCTTCTCAGGGGCAGCAGGCCGATATTATATATGAGCTTTTGTCTTCTTCTCAGGGGCAGCAGGCCGATATTATATATGAGCTTTTGTCTTCTTCTCAGGGGCAGCAGGCCGATATTATATATGAGCTTTTGTCTTTTTAATATAGGAAATTGGGAAAAGTAGAGCTGGTACCTACAGAAAAAAACGTGAATGTAATGGCTAGAAAAGCAGGTGAGCCTTATTGATTAAATCTTTCTCATACTATTTGTGTGCAAAAATGAAATGGCAAGTTTATAGTCAGTTATGTTTGTTATGAAAAATTTAAAGAAATGGAAAATTATAAAGAATGTTAGTTATTTATCCAGTTTATTTTTTTTATGTTAACAATGTTATCCTAGATCTGGAGCTGCTTTCATTAATACATACTGTTGATTTCCTTTAATTGGTGAAATTAATTGGGATCACCATAATTCAATGAATTGGCTGTTTTCAGCCCCGAAATAATGTTCTTTTTCTTTCCTAGATTACAAAAGCAAGTCATCTCTTAGCCAAGCCCCGCCATCATCTACTGAAGAAGCTTTTTTAAGAGGAGCCAGGTAAGCCGTTTATCTTGGAATGTTACTAGTACCCTTTACATGGGGACACAACTCTTAGCCTACTTTTCTGGCTTAATCTTAGGGTAAACTTGACAGTTCATATTTACTTCCCCTGCAAATTGACTGCAATATTGTCACTTTTAATCCATGCCTACTTTCCTCCCATTTTTTTCCTTCTTTTCTTTGTAATCTTTAATGCTTTTGTTTTCCTTTCTTGTTGTCTTGTCAATAATTAATCTGTGTTACAAAATCTGATTAGAAATAGTTCTAGTCTAAGAACATTGCATATTTTCATGGTCATTAGAGCCTTGTCATCTCCAAACATTGCATATGTTCACCAGAGCCCTGTCAGCTCCAAACATTTCAATAGTTTGACAGCTCCAAACATTGCATATGTTCTTATGTTCGCCAGAGCCCTGTCAGCTCCAAACATTAAATATGTTCATATGTTCACCAGAGCCCTGTCAGCTCCAAGCATTGCGTATGTTCTTATGTTCACCAGGGCCCTGTCAGCTCCAGTTAACTTTGTAGACTACCTCCGAATGCCCAGACAGAGCATCCAACACTTTGAGGCCTTTTTTGGAGAGGTGGAACCTGAAAACGATGGCCAGACGTATGTCCAATTTGAGGAGGAAGAGGGAGTCAGTGAGGAGCAAACAGAAGTGGACATGAGGAACCTGGAAGGGAGGCTGAAGATGTCCGTGCAGCAGGTCAAGGAAAAGATACTGGGTTCAGTAAGTTGTTCAGTCTAGTCTCCTTTTTTTTAAAAATAATAAGTAATTTCAATTTTACCAGTAACAGTATGTTTGCAGAAACCCTAAACAAAGAAATAGAATTTTAATAGCTCTATAGTTGCTGTATATTGTTTTGGACAAAGGTCTTTGACTAATCAGTAGAGTTAAAATTCTTGACATACTTTGGCTTATTTTTATTCAATTTTCTATTTTATACCGCTAAAAAGTTAATTGCATTTAAAAAATAAATTTTGTTATTACAGCACAATAATTTTGAAGAATTTCGACAATTTTTGCAAGGCACTTCTGGTGAGTATCTCCTCTCCTTCTGGTTAGAGTGTGAGAACTTCAAGGACACCATGGAGGATTTCGATGATGCACATAATATGGAAACTAGAAATACTCATTTCAAGTAAGCCAACAACATTGTTTTGAAATCATTTAATGTATGAACTTCAGACTTACTTATGTGAAAAGTTTAACTACTTTATAACCACCCATTCAAATCTTGATGTCAGGATTTATAGTTATAATTTACACAGTTAAAATATTTTATGAGCATTTATAGAAAGGTTTTATTTTTAAAGAAGTGTGAATATCAACTTATTATTTTTAATGAATAACAAAGACAATGCAACAAGTCATTAAATGTCTTAAATATCTATTTTCCCCTTAGAAACATCCAAGATAAATATAAGCTCAAGCTAACACCAGATGCTCTGGATCAAATCAAAAAAGCAGCCAACAATGTGGGACTTAGCCACACCATCTTCCTGAGGACACAGTATGATGTTCTGAGGCGACTCAGGGCTTACTGGGTACCTCGATTTCTCATTCACTGTGAAATGTCTAAAGGCTTTAAGTAAGTGACAATGCAACTTCTCATCAAATATCTTGAGTTGTATATTATATTTTGCTATAAAATATCACTGTCATTTTGTGATAGCATAGGTTGCCTTCAGGGTTGCTAAGTTGAAGTCTTAATAATTCTATATATAATTTGAAATTTAACTTTTTCCAGGACTCAGGATTTTTTTGTGCTCCATATTTGAGGGCCCACAATCAATTTATTGATCATTTTGGCTCCTGTTTTGAATTCAGAGTTTGCCTTCTCTTAGATGAGTTGCTGTCCAAGGCTAACGAGTCCCATCCACCCGGGGTGCTTGGGCTGTTGGCTTTGTTATAATATAACATTATATAATTAATTGAAAAACAATTTTAAGAAAAGTCTTTTCAATGATAATTAACGAGACATTTATCTCACCTAGGGGTCATATAAGTGAAGCTGAAGTAGTACATTTTTATGTATGCTCATATTAGAGTACTGCGTAAATCAATGAAATTATTTACCTTTGAGAATTTACCCATTTCTTTCTATGTCATTTATATTATTAGGAAAACATGATAATCATACTGAAAAGTGTACTTTTGTCAGTTTGATAGCCATTTTTATTGGCTTATTAGTTTTTTTTGCAGGACAAAAAGAGATGTGTTTCCGATCAAACAAAATTAGGTTTAAAAAAAAAATATTTAAAAAAAAAAGATGTATTATTTGGTACGGTATAAAAATATTTGTTCAGTAATAAATGTTTATGGAGGAATAATCAACATTCCTTTCAAGCTCTATTCCAAGGTGTAGTAATGATTATAATATAAATGTTTAATTTTTATTCCTAGTTTTGATGAAGAGGTTGATGAAAATGCGGATGGATCAGGCTTGTCTTACAGGGCCTACAAATATGTTGCCATGGAGATCCCAGCAGCCAGACAAACTTCAGGACGGCAGCACCTTCCTTTCTTCCCATCCATCTCCCTGGTTCATTCCATGCCTGTCCTGCCAGAGGATGCAAAAGACTACGCCAACAAACTGCTCATGAACGTCAGCTTTGACAACAGCACCTCCAGCCAGAGGAGGATGTTTCCCAGGCAAAGGTCAACAGTATCGGCAAGGTCAAGGAGGTCAGGATCCTCAATGAAAAGGTGAGATGTTCATTAAGAACAAGGTGATGTTCTAGTGAGGTTTTCAAAACCAGGTTTAAAATCAAGTAAATTGATATTGATCATTTGATAACATGGTTCAGATATCTGTTTGGCCTTTTTTTGCCATAGGAAATTAAATCCGTTTTGCACCTTAAATTGTGTAAGCTAACAAAAAGGCATTTAAAGTTATTTTTAATATAAAAATTGTTATAACTGATTTTGTAGTTATATGTTTCTCCTTACATTCACACATTATTATCTTGAATGTAAAGTATGACAATATTGTGACAAAAGTGGAGAAAAAAAGTAATCTAACTCTTAACAAAGTCCTTGAAATAAAAATCAGTTTATGTTTATTTCGGGGCAGAAAAAGTACAAACTAGTTATAGACTGAGTTAATTACCTGCTAACTGAAATTCAGCCAAACTGGTTTTTGTTAATTGAGGAAATTAAGAGAGACCAAAAGTGATTTAGATTGTTTTATTCTAACATAATTTTGGTAAGGACAAAGTACTTACTTATCTAACCTAACCAACATGACATTACTGTCTCTCTCTGCATGAAGCATTAATAATTTAGTTTTAAAGAGTTTTAATTTTATTAAACAATAAAATTGCTTAGGGTATTTATTCTATACTCAATCCTATGACACTGTTTTTTTCTCAGACATTTTGTGTCTCACAGGTAACCTGATCAACTCCTAGGTGCATGCTTTAGTTCTATTTAGATTTATATTTCATTTAAATTGTGTCAGTTAGTATTTTTTCCATCTCTTTCTCTAATGTTCCAATTTAAAAAACAAAAATATAACCACATAATGACTTTGTAATTGGAAACAAATTTTTTATTTTTTTTATTTGGCTACTTAATAATTTTGTAAAAGAATAATTCACATTGTATTTGTAGATGTGGCAAATATCAAAGCTCTGAAACTACTAATCTTACCCTAACATATTATGTCACATTAAGTTTTGAGACAGCAAATCTAGATTTCATTTATACCTGAGACAAGCATACTTATTTGTTGGGGATTCAGGCCTGTTAAAAATGGTTAAAAATTATTTTTCAATTCTACCTGCTAGGGAAGGAAGAAATCATTGTGGGATCCTCGGCGTCAACAAACTGGAAATGGATTGTGTATTATTTTATTCAATTTTTTATTTTATTTTTTATTATCTCTCCTTTTCTGTTTCTGTTCATTCTTATTCAGTGTTTTCATTGAGCTTATATTATTATAACTCTTCTGACATCTATGGTTCTTTCTTTTTATGATTGTGTCTGCTTTAAAACGTAACAAACCTTCTTACTGGCATTTTTTTTTCTTGATTGAAACCTTTATCATTGGAAATATTTTCTTCAAAAATTACATAATTTCATTACAAAATTTAACATACAATAATGATTAATAATTTATGTGTTAAAAGAATGTTTGTAAACTTGCAGACTACAATTAAAATGGGGAATAAATCAACTTTATGCATGCAATAATAATTTGAATAGTAGACCTACATTCATTATTCTTATATGAATTTTATGTTTATTTATTAAATAGCTTCAAACCCTTTCTTAATTTTAGGTCTACCAAAGAAAGATTTGTCCAGGCTCTTTCAGCTGATAGACTAGCTGGGGGACCATTTAGTAGATATCTGGCAAAGTAAGGAAAATATCAACACACTAATCATTGTTATTGTAATTTTCTTGACCCTATGATGATTGACAATAATTCTTAGTGATATGAGTTTTTTACAATTATTTTTTTTTCATTCAATAACTTCTATATTTCTCAAATGACAAATTTTAGGCTAAACTAAACAAATGTTTATTTAATAGTTTAAAATTTTTAGAAAATAAATTTTAAAAGTGATAATAATTTTAATGAACCTCTTGCTTAAAAAAAACCCAGGCTGGAAGATCAAAGACTTCTGGACAGTTTATTATTTTGGGAAGATGTTACAGAGTTTGGGTCAACAGAGGATCGTTCCTCTGACAGACTGCTACGTTTGTGTCATGCATGGAGCATTTTTCACAAGTATTTAGCTGAGGATAGTCCTCATAGAATAGGTCTGTACTTTTGGTTTTTGACGTGACATTTCAGGCATGAGAAAATTTATGTTTGTGTGTTAGTAGTTTTATCTCATTCTGAGTTATACACCTTTTGATAGAGTAAAGTTTTGAAAAATGAACATTCGTTAACAGAAATACTTAAAGGAATAAATTTCACATGAAAACCTTGCTACAGTTACCAAACATTTTTATGTCTCTTGCTAGAACTGCCAGAGAAGGAGACAAAGCATCTCCACCACAGCCTGGAGAGAGCCAGAGACTTCATGGAGGCTTCCATCTTCGATCATGCCAAAGTGCTGGCTGTAGAGAACCTAGAGAAGGCGTGGGTCAGGTTTTTGAAGGAGGATCTTAAAACTTACTTAGAGTGAGCTGGTTATCTAGCCTATTTATGTATGTTTGTTAATGCAAGATCTAATTGAAATATTTTAAGTCTTTTTTAAAAAAATGATTGAATTTTCTTCCAACAAAAAAAGTGAAATATTCTTGCAATTCAATATCTAAATGTAATAATTATATAGGCAAGAAAGAAAAGGCTGAAATATCTTCTGTGACAATTTTAAAGGAAACAGTCTGTTAATAATATTAATGAAAAGATTTTGTTTTCAAATTAGCTGCCGCGTAAAACCAGGGAAGGATAGTCCCCCAAGCACAGCAGAAGCCATTGAAATCACTGTCACTGAATATGATATAGTTATCAAGAGACCTCGACCTTGGATTAGAAGGTAAAAGCACCTACATAAAGTACACTTGTAGTATAAATACAGTTCTAAAATATTGCCCATTTGTTTATCAATATAATATTCCATTCCACTCTTCCTACTGAATTCTAATAGACATCATACTTTTTGTGCACTATTTTATTTCATTCAATAGGTAACTGTTGAAAGAAAATGTTTTTTTCAAGAAATGCTGCAAATAAAAAGCCATTGCCTTTTAAAAATGCTGCTTCATAAATCACTTTCTTTGTAGGCAATTTCATTTCTGTAATAAGTTCTTTGCATTTTCTATAATCCAATTTTAAAATTTTTTGAAATTGCTTACGGTCCTGCTAAAATAGAATATTTATCCTTCCCTATAATCAAGTTACCGTAATAAAATTGTGACCTAATGATTAATGCCAGCACTGTATGTCTTTATATAACTAAACTCACTGCACTTCTCATCTCTTCACTGCCAATAAGACGGAAGCCTGTAAGGTAACAAGTGGCTTGCTGTTCCATCCCATATGTACATTTTATATTTTATTTACCTGTTGCATGAGTTTCCTTGATGGTGTATGAATTCTTTATTTTGTCATTTAATTCCCACATGTATTTTAACTATGAGTAATTACATAGAGAAAAACTACCTGAGACTTAATCCATATTTCTGTCTTGAAAAATGGCAACTTCAATTTTAAAAAATGAACAGTTTTTGTTGCATTTCACGTTATTTCTCTTACCATAATTATAAAAGATGTAAAAATTCATGAAAATTTCAGCAGCTAGCTTCATTTTTATATATTTTATTTAGAATTCCTTTTTTTTTGTGTGCACACTAATGAGTTGTCCGAAATTTGTAAATGCCTTGGAAAAAAACTAGTGTGTATAATGTGTCATTCTTGCATGTTTTCCTGTTGTGTTATATTATTAATCTAGGTTTGTGTTTGTCCCCAATGATTCTTACCTAAAGGATTACTCATTTTGACATAACTTAAAATATACTTTATCCCCAAGCATATTTGTAGTAGTTACTAAAGTAGGAATAGCTATTGAAAATTTTGGTTTTAATTACATTCCACCCCTGCTGCTATCATGTATTTCATACACATCTGGTGTTGATGACAATACTTTAGTGTTTGAAATTTTATTTTTCTATACATCAGGCTTTTGTCGATTTTAACTAAAACTTTTTATTGTTTAAAGTTTTGTGGAAACCATATTTCAATCACTGTTATCAAAATGTGGTTTTAAACAAAAAATGTTTTTTGTATGCTGTTAAAAAATATAAGATCAATATATTGCTTTTTAAAAAAATCAAGTTCATAATCTAGTACAAAAATAACTGACAAGAGATATTTAAAAAAGTTACTGATGAGTCAAACCATTCTCTAATCTTAAGTTTCAACATTGTTTAACTTGACCCAGAAAGTCAAGTACATTCCCCAGTTTACTTTATAAATCCATATTTGATTAAGAAGTGCAAATAATTTACGACAGAAAATCTAGAGAAGTTATTTCATTGGATGCGTTATATTCCACAACAGAATCCCAGGCTCCACCGCATCAGAAAGAGCCAGGAGGCTGAACAAGGCATTGCTGATGGCCGAGGATATGGATGACACGAAGAAGGCCAAACGGCTGGCAGAGGCAAGGGAGAGAAGGAAGGAGATGGAGAGAGAGCGGCGAAAGGCCATCAGAGCAGCATATGCTCGGCTGAGGGCGTCAAAGGAGCAGAAACTCAATGATGTGAGTGGGACTAAACATTTTTTTAAGATATCTGCAATGTCATGGATTCCTTGTGTTAGGAGACTAACAAAGAACTATTGTTATAGAGAATTACTGTCAGTGTGTATACAAGTTTGAATTTTAAATAGAGAATGAGGTTTTCCATTATATAGTAGACTTAATGTGGACAACCATTGCTAGCATATCTTTATGTTTATTCTGAAAAAACCCATCTCTCCTTGGATTTTGCAATTCAAAAAAAATTTTGTTCTTAAAAATGTAATTCACTCTATTAACATGTTACCCAAGCAGGAGAACACTATAATTAATAATTGAAAATGAAAGCTTAGTTATCTAGGAATAGCCTGGTTTATGTGCACCTGAAGTTTGACTGTGGCATCTATTAAAAAATGTAAATATTTTGTGAATTCGGTTCATAGGTTTATAATAATTCTTTGTTCTTGAGTAAGTAACAAACTATTGAAATGATTTAACAATTTTTTTTAGTCAAATCAAATTTTCTTTCAGAGTTCCTCCAACCTGTTGTCTGATGACCATCTTCTGACTGCCAGCAAAGCAGAGAATGTACCATCTATTCAAGAAGTTGCTGGAAATAAACCGTGAGTTTCAATCCAAGCCAAAAACCAATAATTTCTCAAGTTTCCATACAAACTTGCTAGTTTCTAAATCTTTAGTAGTCAGTAGATCAGTTAACTGTAAAAAAAAACTTTAGTATTTTCATGCATAAAATTGTATCCCATATAAATGTATTTTTTTCTATCTCACTAATATATTTTTTTAAAAATTTTTAATTTAGAGTCATGAATATGTTTCGGAAATATGTTAGTGATGATGACAAGGAAACCAACAACATAATGCAACTCTACAATGATCTGGAGACATTCTTTTCACTTAAGGATCATAAAACAAGACGTGATGCCCAGGCTTTACATATAGCAAAGTACGATACCTTAAAATAACTTTTTGATACTCAATTTTGTTTTCAAAGATGCTTTCAAAGAATATTAATTTCTATTGACATAATCTAATTATTAAATTAATTAAATGTTGGAACAAATAATATTATACTGAGTTATTTCTTAACACAGTAAAATATTTAATTACATCATTTTAAAACAATAAATGAGCCAATTAATATTATGATTAAAAATAATATTGCATGCTTCATCAAATACTGAATGAAAAGCAAGTTAAAAATACAAAGTACTTATTCACTTTCAAACATTAACTCCCATTTGAAATTTTTATTTTTAAAAAATTTAATTGCATGATGCAGCTTAACTAGCTGCCACCGGATGATAGCTTCTGATTTTCAATCTATATGTCAAGGCTATACTTAGATCCAGAGGGTAAGAGGCATATAAATCTAAACAATGAAGAATTGGCTGAAAGAATATCAGAAGTGAGCGAACGGCCAACATCAGCAGTTCTACAGGATATACACACAGCTGTCATGCCAAAAGTGGAGGAGATATTCAAGGAGTTTATGATGGTTTGTTGCCATATTTATTTGTATAAGAAAGATTGATGGCTTTCAATGAAAATTTTTTTTAAAGGCATTTTTAAACGAAATCTACTTTTGTGTTTTAGTGGCTTCCATTAACTTTGTTTATTGCGGGAAGAATCAAGTTTTTGATGCCTAATAGATTAATTAGTAAGGAAATAAATAAAATAATTCATGTTCCAGAAACAAGCTGATGAACTCGGCATAGAGCCCCAGGACCTGGCTACAATATCCCAGTCTGAGTTGACTATGAGGCAGAGCACAGAACAAGCTATGATTGCCAGTTGGGATAAGAAAAAGCTTAAGGGAAAGGTAAACTCAATTTATTTCAATTTTAATTTTTTTTTTTTAACTTGTTTTGTTTTTGTCATGTTTTCTTAAGACTAGTCTTTTAGATTCATTTTAAATACAGAATTAAACACAAGTCCTTTTCCATTAGCAATGTAAACTTTTATCCATAAACATATTTAACAGGCTGTGCAATGAATCAAGCACTTGTAAAATGCAGCTCATTTAGCAGGAGAATAAAGCACAACCTTTCACCACAAATTTTTCTCATGGACTGCTCAACGGAATTGCACTACACCAAATACAGACTATAAACACTACTCATAATTACCATAAAATATTCATAATATGTCACATACTTCACAAGCTCTAAAGGCGGGGGGGGGGGGGGGGGGGGGGGGGGGAGGGGAGCATTCATTAACTCAACTAATACACAAGACGCAACATGCACAATAAAACACAATATTCAGCGTGCAACAATTACTTGCAACTACCCATACTCTTTTACCAAATAAGCAAAACAAAAAACAACAAATATGATCAATGCTGGCTTATAAGTTAGATATTTTCAATTAAATATGGGATTAAATTTGATCATTGTCTGTTTCCAAATCATTGTTTGTTATGCAGCTATACATTCAATAATATAATCTTTTACTTACGGGGGCCTGGACATTAAGATCTTTCATAATGAAAACGTGCTACAAACTCTTCCATATTTCTGATACTTTGTCATGTTTTGGATAAAGTGTTTCTTTAGTGTTGATTGGCATGGATTACAAAATCTGTCATTTGTAAAAAAAAAAATTTATCGAGAGTTTTCTGTATCACAAAAATCAAATGAACATTTTGCTGCCTTACAGAGTATCTTTACTCTAATCAAAGCTTTGTCTTCAAGCAGGTTAATGTTGCAAACATTTAAAAACCATCTGTCCAGAAGAATAAATCTTTTGCAGGTTGTGACATCAGTTGTTTTTTTTGTTTTTTTTTTTCCTTCCTTCTTTTTTTTTAAATGGACAAGAAACTAGCTATGACGAGCTCTCAAAACTTTGTGCTGCATACTTTACATTACCAAAACAGAAATGGTGTCTATATATTACCAAAACAAAAATGGTGTCTATATTACCAAAACAGAATGTTGTCTATATATTACCAAAACAGAAAGGTGTCTATAAGACTTCCTTTTCAGTGTTGACAAAGTAAGAAAAGGAATAAAGATAAATCCTCAGCAGTGATAGCAAATCACCTAAGTAGGAATGATTTGTGTTTCAAAATAGGATATTAAAAAAAAAAAATAGTTTTACAAAATTTCTGGTTTTCATGAAAATAAGAATAAATAATAATGTTTCAGCTTTTGTTCAAGTAAATGGGTTTTTTTTAATAGGTTTTCTACTTCAGGAGTTTGGTGTATATATGTCTAAACTACAAATTTTTTTTTATTTCAGATCTGTGATTTAATTTTTTGAAGTTATTTAACTGACTATTCTCATCGTTTCATGTAGAAAAGTCCTGTTCTCTTATTCACTGTGTACAAACTTGAACACAGTTTAATTATGTTTAAACAAAGTAAAGTGTTTTTTTTTTTAAATAGTAAATTAGAGAGTTTATTAAATCATATGAACTATTTTTTTAAAAAGCTGAAGAACATATCAATTTGTTAAGGTAAAAACTTTCACTATAAAGAAAACATTGCATCATTTGTATATATTTAGAAGGGTCATACAAATAAATTATACTTCTTAAACTCATGAAATTAAAGGAAAATGAATTGAATTTGATGTCAAAATCGGAAGAAATGAAACAGCACATGGAAAAACTTCGACAGCTTGAGTTTGCCTCAGTGAAAGTCAATGTCATGGAAGGCAGTCCAAAAGGGAAGTCAGCCCAAGCCAAAAAACTTGAGAAACCATCGACAAGATCAAGAAAGTCTGCTTCCAAGAAAGACAGTTCCAAAAGTATAGTCCATCAGGATGGTTTTGAAGTTGCTCAGCGAGGTAACACTAGATTAGTAGAAAAAGATAGAGGCAATGGAGGAATTGGTGATAGAAGGGTGGATGAGGCCAAGATGAGACAGAGGAAACTCAAAGCTATATCTGAACTGGAGGAAGAGGTGGCCATTTCTTTGGATGGAAGCTTGAGGTCATGGAAGGTACGCAGCTGTTTTTGTCTCATGATCGGCACTGACTTCACGTTGTGAGATGACAATATATGAACACGTGTGGAGTGTTACTAACAAAACTTCTAGACACCATGTGTCTGACTCAAATGTTGAACATGCAGTGTGATGTGCTCTGTACCTTATAACTTTTTAATGTAGAAAAAGTACAGGAGGTTGCATCAAGCAAGCATGGGCGGGGTGAATTGAAGCCACCAGCTGGTGACACAGGATGACTTTAAATGTTTTAAAATAGTTTAAATATTTTTAAAAGAGATTTCAATATAAATCATCAATCAATTCCTGATGTCAACAACTACTTGTACAAGATATTACAATATGAATCATCAATCAATTCCTGATGTCAACAACTACTTGTACAAGATATTACAATATGAATCATCAATCAATTCCTGATGTCAACAACTACTTGTACAAGATATTACAATATGAATCATCAATCAATTCCTGATGTCAACAACTACTTGTACAAGATATTAGAATATGAATCATCAATCAATTGCTCATGTTAATCATGAGCAAAAAGGTTGCTTTGAATTAGCTCTATCATTGTACTTACAATTTTCAAAATAACATTAACCTTAATCTAAAATGTGGATTAAAATTTGTGTGTGTGTGTGTGTGTGTTACATACTTTGACGTTTTATATTAGTTTAATATATGAAAGATAAAGTCAAAGAGTATGAAGAGTAGGTTGACTACCTCCATCCCCACATCCCATTAAAAAATCTTTCTATAGCTACACCAAAATATGTGAGCAGATATTCACATAAAATATAAAAAAAAGTATAAATAATATATATTACCACTGAGAAAAAAAACTATATAATATACTAAGGGGTTTTGAAATAGTTTTATTGATAAAATTTGATGTATAATTTTTCCAATCAACTCTTTATTTTCTATGGTAATGAGGATAGCTACTCATAATTTGTCAATGAAAAAAAAGTCATACGAGCAACTTTTCAAAATATATAATAAAGAAAATTCTAATTTTTAAACAACCCACCATGGTCTCTTTTTTAAGGATAACATAATGTTAAAGTAATAAGGTTTGCTATCATACTTTTAAAAAAAATGTTACTTGACTTTCTCAGCACACAAATATTCTCCTATGCAAAATGCTTTGATAAATTGGAAAGAATAAATAAAATTTGATTTGGACACTTTTCGGACGAACTTTAAACAAATTTATTTGCTTGTGTACTAATAACAGGTTTTGAGTTCACCCAGCCACCCAAGGGTTTAATTCTTATAGCTCTTTAAGGAATCATTTTTATGTACAGTGAAACTATATAATTATAAAGGATCACATATTTTTTGTTGTTGCTTTAATAATATACTACTTAAGTCTTTGTCCATGTTTTTTGTTAACAATGGTCCCTTTAATTAAGCTGTGAGCATTGACTTAAGATGATAAAGAACATTCAGAGAAATAAATCTTCACACACACTTTTATTCAAGGCTATACTTTTCTAAGGGATACTATTTTACCATGTGTTCTTTAATTCCAAACTTAACAGGAAAATGTTAAAGCATCAAATTTTGAGCTCATCAAAGATAATTTACAAATGTAATTTTATTGAGTTCTGATCTAAGTTTATTATATTAAGATGAAAGCATGATCTAAAATATATCTTCGTGGTATATTTAACTAATACACACAAGAGGAAGTCATTTCAACATTTTCAACAAAAAAAATTGATGTTTGATCAAAGTAAAAAATTTGTTAAATTTCTATTTTCCAGTTCTTGGATCTTGTTGATAAAGTTGTCTTCCATATAATATCCCATTTTAAACTTGTAAACCACTAACCACATAAGATAAAGGTTGTACCGCGATAAAGCTTTTAAGCAGATTAATGAGATGCAAACAATATTGTTTTATTTACACAAATTGTTTGCGCCTCATTAATCTAACCGCCTAAGACATAGGACTAACCAAAAATGAGAATGTGTCAAAGTCGCATGCCTCCACAATTTTGAGCAAGGAGTAGTAAATTAGCATTAAGAAGATAATTTATTAGCAGTGGTAGTCAGAAATTTAAAAAAGATAATCTTCAGAAATATCAAGTGAAACCATAAGGGAAGTAACTCTCAACACATTAGATCCTTCTGAAGCATTTCATAAATTAAATTGTCATTATTTTGTTTCAAAAACATGGGCCTACAGTTTTATAACAGAATATACATTGCTATTATTTTTAAAATTATAGAACTTTAGCTGTCAATCTTCATACAAAAATGTTGCTTGCATTGTTTTGAGCTGCAATTAATGTCTTTAATTAACAGAACAAAGTATTTTGTGATAAATGTCAATTCCATTATTGCCTATGTGTACATTGTGTACATTGCCATGACAACCATAACAATGAAACTGTTCCATCCAGGGTGGTCACCCAGTTTCCAACAGGGTCCACTCGGAAGTGAGACCGCCTTTAAGGTCTTTCTCATCCTTTGGGTCACAGAGCCCCATGAGCCAAACAAGCAGTCAAGGCCCAGTGGTCCTCACCACAAGCAGAAGAAGAGCCAAGAGGAAGGTAGCAGCCATGTTGCTGTGATCAACAACAACAAAAATATGATGCATATTAATTTCTTTCCTCACCGTCAAATGTTACATCCAGAAACATGTTCCTGATAATGGGCTGGGGAAAGAGGGGGGGGGGGGGTATTTTCATTCAGATATAAATTACTGATCAAATATTAACATTCTTGTAAAAATATATAATAAATCAGCTTAATGACACTCGGAAAACAAAGTTATTTTTATGATAATGGGCTGGGGAAAGAGGGGGGGGGGGGTATTTTCATTCAGATATAAATTACTGATAAAATATTAACATTCTTGTACAAATATATAGTAAATCAGCTTAATGACACTCGGAAAACAAATGTATTTTTCTAATATCACTACATTTACAGGCAATTACTTGTCATAAATATGAGAGTTTCAATTACTTATGTGTATTTGTAAAATAATATTATATCAGTTCTGATGTAACATTTGACATGTTACCACACCATGTTAACCATACTTTTGAAAAGAATGCTTTAACCCTTGTACTCTTGTCATCACTGTTTTATCTAACAAGCATGAGAAATGGCACAATAATAATAACATGCATGGGAAATCTGTTGTCCAACAGGATTGCCTAGTCGTGGTTAACAAAACTGGTTTGATACTGTACAGTTGAGTTTTTTTTTTTGTATAGCATTAAATAGTAAATAACTGATTAGGACCAAATTAGTATTGACAAAACACATGTTTGTAAGTTTGCAAAAGTCAACTAAATAATATACAAGCCCAGAGAGAATTTATAAACTTTTTATTTGAACATTTTTTATTTTATTACATTTCTTTATGTTCATACCTTAAAAGAATATTGTTAAAGTAAAATGTAATTTTTAATTACCTTGTGATCATTATGGTACGCTCAATAATTTTGCCATTTGATTTGTATTGACACTTTGTCTATTTAGGTCAACATCATTTAAACCATCAGTATTTACAATAACTGTACTATAGACATATGAATGCATTTTGATTAGGCTTACCATACTTGTATGTAAATGCCCATGTACCTGACTTGTATCTATATGTTGCATGTTAAATCCTATACCAACCTCACAAAATTAATTTGCCATGCGTATGTCTAACATAGAGACAACTTACAGCATCTATGATATTTATTCACACACTGTTGGCCTATTTAAAATAGAATTAATATTTATGCTTTTCAAAAAGATTGCACTCATTAACTTGAAACTTGATTGCTGCTTACAGGATTACAATGTAATACAAGTATAATCTTAACACGCACCAAGAAGTTATATATATACATATTCTTAAATAATTTCTTTTATGTCTAACTTACCATTTGTATTTAAAAAGTTCCTCCTCGAAACTGAATGTGTTTGGAGTCGTTACCTCATAAATAAGAAAACTAATCATCAATTTTTCCTTCAATTTGTTGCCAGGTAAAATGTGACTTTTAGATTTGTTTCTTTTCCACGATACAGCAGTTTGGGAAATAGTAGGCCTAAAAATTATGTTCATATATAGACACTGTTTAACTGGTATGGGTGTAAGAAAAAAAATGCCAAAACTACTAAAGGAAAGCACATTTAGTTGGGTTGGTTTTCATTTTTAAAAAAAATAGAAATTAACTCTTCATGAACAATGTGTCATTTCCAGATAACAGGACGTGCTCCTCCCACAAGAGAAGACAAGAATGAGTTTCTGTCCACACTGAGCCAATCGGCCATGGGCAACCTCTCCATACTTTTGTTATATTTCTACAAATACCTGCTCAAGCACGGCCCTGAGGATGAGATGCCACAGCTGGACAAGGATCTGTTCTTCTACATTGAAGTGCAGAAGTTTAAGGTGAGAACCAGAGTAAATAAATGCCGACATGCAGACTGAGTAAATTACAGTTAATAATATTAGACTCTTAACATTTTGTACCTTGAAAGGAATTACTAAGCTAATGTTACAATTTTATTTAATGTTTTATTTTTTGCTATTCCAGCATCGTGAAAAAATGTTCAACTGTGTTGTAAAAATCGGCAAAGAAATTTTTTTGGCGCTTTTAAAAAAAAAATAATACAGAATTAGAAATAACCCGCCCCAAACAGTGGATGGGGCAATGTGGGCATTTCACATGTACTAAATTTGCTCAACAAAACATACATTTTAGTAATGTACTATATTTTGTGAGCAGCCTGTTGAAAACATCATGCTTGTCACCTATTAAACACAGCTTTACAGCTATACTTGCATATATATATATATATATATATATATATATATTATAATATATATATATATACTCCTATATTTACCTAGAGAATTATTATTTGCGATTCCTTCCAGTGTTTGACTTTTAAGAAAATACTTTTTTTAAAATCTAGTATCTAGATTTGCAAACTTATTGCCACATTAATTTATGAATGACTTGATTTGTTTAAGGCATTGTCTTTCCTGTGCTAAATTTAGGATCAATGAATGGAGCTTGCATTTAAACAGTTCTGCTGATATGCATTGTCTATAATGCTATCTTTTAAGTTAGTGTCATCTGTTCTTGAGTTCATTGATGAGAATACAAAAGTAACTGCTCCTCATTTGGTTTTTAAAAAAAAAAATATATACATACATATATATATATATATATATATATATATATATATATATATATATATATATATATATATAAATATATATAAAATCATAGTAAAAAATAACATTTCAAGATTTTTCCCAAATAATATTCTACATTTTTTTAACTTGCCTTATGGTAATGAGCAAACATAATTACAGGATGGCAGCCACAATTATTCAGATGAGGAAATGCTTAAAAGAAAAGTTCAGTCTATCGTGGACTGTTTCCTAGACTCTGTCTACTTGCCGACGTTACAGGTAGGCAGTTTTTTACTCTAATAAAATGTGTAACACCTGCTGCATTTGTACAAAACAATATATCTGTCATGACACAGCAATATTGAAATTTGAAGGAAACCAACAAACGTGCCAATAAATTATTTATCATGTAGTTATACAAAAATTAGCAATACTTGATCATCATTAAAGCATGTTCGTTTTGGTTTAGTCATCATGCTTTATACAGGATATTTGAAATTACAATAAATTAAACATATCAAAGATGCAACAGTCATTAATGGTGTAAACATAAGACACTTTCAACCGTGTCCAAGGTTACAATATTAGAAATGTCATTACTTTTCCTGCTGCTCCATTCTCTGATCTCGCGCCTGTCCTCTCCCTCACCAGATTGACATCCCCATTGATCTGCACCAGAAAGCCCTAAAGGCCGCCCAGCGTTACGTCGGTGGTAGAGACATCGTCCCGACTCTGTTTGATGATGCCCAGATCTACATCTTTAAAGAGCTTCTGTTTTACTGGGCCGGCTTCAGAAGGGCAACTACTAAACCAGCTGATCTGCAGAAGAGACCAGGTCATTAAATTTGATCTTTTGATCAACACCATTCAAGTTCTTATCAATTCAAAGTTCATTTTAATTCTGACATAATTTATTAACCGCCTCTACTTTACCAGCAGCAAATAAATAACACGGCACTTGATATTTCTTTTTCAATGCGCAGCATGTCAGAGATTTAAGAGTTGGAAAGATTTCTTTCAAAAGTAGAGATGTGTACAGACATGTAACACATTTTTCCTCATAGTCTAAATAATTAAGCGCTACAAAACTTGATATATGTGTTATTAATGAATAATAAATAATAACTTTTTATATTTGATAAATATCACTGGAGTCAGTTATTTCAGAGTAATGTCTCTTGTCTGTATAAAAGAAACTGAATGTGACAGTAAATATTGTATGTACTATTAACCTTGTTTGATTTCACTCAGATTGGTCTAATTTTTAAGATTTAAAAGCCAAAAAAGCCTGGATAAATAATCTATTTTAAGTTGTATATTTCAAATTTGCTATTAAAATAATAGGCAACAGTATTTTTTAAGATAAAATTTGTTAAAATATGAGAAGATGTAACTGTACAATCCTTCTTTCAACTCTCAACCAGTATTAAAATATGAGAAGATGCTGAGACGTCGCCTTGAGAACATTGAAAACTATCAAGTCCCTAGTTCAGAATTGAGTCTCCCGTCCATTCCAGAGGGAGCTGTGCCTTCCTTCAGCATATCGCTGTCTGAGGGGATTAAGTTCAAGGTAAGTCAAACATAACCAATTAATGTACAATCCATTGATCAATGAATGACCTGACCAGCTGTGCATCAAATAGGTTTTACATGTCTGCCATGGAAAACTTTGCAACCACTATTGAGAAAATTTCAATAATGCACTCACTTTTGCTAATGAATTTCAGTATATGAGATGTTGGAAAGTAAATAGTTTTAGAATTACAATTCATAAAATTAGCAAAACTTTAAGAAATCCTACTATGTAAATTCTCTTGTATTTAAAAATTTCTAACATTTTTGACAAACACAACTTAACGCATTGGTTTAATTATACATGATTAAAAGTTACTGAAACATTCCATTTGAAAAAAAAAACTAAATTTAATAACTGATGGCTTGTGAATTATTTACATTTCTACAGCAAATTTTGCTACAATAATTCTCTAGCTAATAAGTTATGCCATTAAATAAAGCAATATTTTAAAATATACTTTAAAGTGCTTCAGCTCTTCGGCTAACAGTAGTTCTTGCACTGATTTATACTTCTTTTTTTTATAATTCTGATTTTTTGGGGATTGTCTCTGCTTGAAAATTTTGATTAATATTAGTAAATTAACCTGAGATTACTCCACATAGTGCTATTGGCCAAATTTTTAATATAGCTTAGTGAACTGAGATTACTCCACATAGTGCTATTGGCCAAATTTTTAATACAGCTTAGTGAACCGCTTTTGATTTCCTTGAGGTTGATGCTCATTTTTTTTTGGGTCACAGTCGAACTTGGGGCTCGCTATCATTTCATCATCCTTGTCTAATAAACACAGTTTACATTGTTGTTGATAAACTATGATACTGACTCCAACTTCAGTTAACAAGACTTGGTCAAAGTTCATAAGCTTACATTTTTAGCTTGGTTTATGACCAATGGGCACGTGCCCCAAAAGTCTGCTGGTAGTGATTAACATCTGGTTTAGGTCAGTTTAGGACCAATGGGCACATGCCCCAAAAAGGAGCTGGATCGTGATTATGACTTAGTTTAATGATACAAACGTCATACATCCAATATAACCAACTTTTTTTTAAAAAAAGGTGGGGGGGGGGGGCAGGGGGATTCCGTTTTGTTTTACGCTGCAAACGTCGATTGATCAATCTACTCTAATCTTCTAACATTGATGTTAATTTGCAGCCGTACACACCGCCACCACCAACCCGTGGTCCCACCATTGTAAGACGACTCAGTTATATATGGTTCATATATGGTTTACTAAATTTAATACCATAGTGTGATTTGTTCAAATAAAAATGTTTCAGGTGATCTCTATATAATGTGTTTTTTTTAATGAAATTATATTGGTTTTTCTCCCCCCCCTCCTTTTTGTTGAATTTGTGAGGTTTTATTAAAACTTGACTACGAGATGGAACCTTCCATTGAGTAATGTTGATAGATCTGCTTCTTGCTGCTATTAATACACTAACTATTAAGCTAACCAATGATCACTAACCAGATGTTTTATGAGCGCTCTAACAACTGACATGCTTTTTTTATTTAAAAAAAACAAGTTTCCCGTATATTTCTTGCTTCCTTTCCTCACTTGTGTGGGCAGCATGCACACCACTATGTAAGTAGATCAGTGTTGTCTCTGCTTAGCTTTCAGTTCTATGATAAATGTGTCTAGAGATGGGCTCACTCAGAATTGTAGGTCAAATGCTAACAAACCAGAGAGCCATGGATAATTTGGGTTGGTGCATACCAGAGTCAGTGGACTCAAATTTTTACAACTTTTTTTTAATAAGGTAACTTTTAAATTTTATATAAATACTTTGACCTTAAAAAAACCCATAAAAGTACCTTAATGAGAAGTATACGTCTGTACACATGAATTTGTTCAAGTTAATTGAAAATTTCATGAGATATGAAACTAAAACATCAGTGAACAAAATGATCTCCACTCATGAAAACAATATTTATTGTGGTGATATTTGTTACATTTGAGTTAAATCAGAATGTCAATATTTTGTTTTTAAAGTATATACCTTGTCATATCTCATACAAAATAAAGCCTATCAAAAAATTTTAGTAAAGAAAAAGCAAAGTGATTATCTCATTTAAAAAGTAATTAAAAACAAAAAAACAAAGATACTAAAAGAAGTATTGCAATTTCAAATTTCAACTGTACATTAAAAGTAATGAAGAAATAGGGGTATGTTTTTTTAAAAATTAAAAAAATTAAATTACTCTATTGTAATAGGGGCATGTGTTAAATATGTAAAATGCACCAGAAAGGCTTTGATTAACATTCTGCCATAAGTGTGAATTTTACAACAGTCATTGTCAAATGTTTATTCCATCATTCGAGCCCAGGATTTCTGGAGTGTAAGTAACAAAGCTAAACGTATTATTTATGTCATCAGCTTGAACTGTTTCTCTGTCCAAATAACCTTACGCTCTTGTGCTTTACATGAGTGCACTGTCTTGGATGAACAGATACACTCATTTTGCTTCCAATAACTTGTGTTGAGCTGGGCTTCATATTGACTACCTGTATATGGTCTGCCCCTTGACGCCTAGGAAACTTATGTAATGTTGTTTGCTGTGGAAAAAGCAATATTGAAGTTAAGCTTAGAAAGGGCTTAGGATATGCAGCAAGCATCTTCTTTGTCAAGATATTAATGATTCAGTTTCTACATGTTTTCATGATTAAAACTAGAGATTAGGTATTTGTACTTCAACTACTACCCGCCATTCTGTTCTGTCGCACCATAGTGTGCATGTTGCAATGTGGGCTACATATTCGACAATCTATAATTATTACAAATGTGTAATGCATCCTTCCCTAGCCCTCACTTTTGCTTTTACACTGTGTTTGAAAAAAAAGGGAAACATTTTGATAATGATGGAAAACACTAGTTAATATTCTTCAATTTCAAACATCTATCTCACTTTAGTCATGACACACTTATAAAAAAAAATAATGAACGGTCCCTTATAAAATTTAAAATTATGTTACAATTAAAATGAGTTTAAGAATGTAAAAAATTCATAAATATTTGCCATAAGTTTTTATCATTGTAAAAAGGGTTTCTCTTTATTCCCCCCCCCCACCCCCCGACACATTGTAAATTTTAGAATGATGTGAACACACAAATTAAGTTATATTCTTATTCTTTCTCAAGATTCCAGATAAACAAAACAATTCAGCTGTCATCTTTTAAAATACGATTTCTTGTTATTATAGTACAGCACATTTTTAGAGTTATGTTTGATTCTTGTTACAGCAGAAGAGGCCCTTAAAATTCATGAATATTAATAGATGATCAGATTATCTATTTTATGTTCCAACTCTATCTAACTAATCAATTGTTTACTAAAAACGCATGCTGTGGTTTTTGTCGTGCAGTGTTGTTGTTGCTTTATTATTAGGACACCTGTATTTTTCTCACCATTCATTTATCCTTTTGGAATTGTGTAAAAACTTCTATCATTCTTAATTGTTTAAAAATCTTTGCTTACTTGGGAGATTACCTAACATTTGTTTGTAAATTTATTATTTAGCTTCGGTAATCATTTCTAATGGTAGAAAATTATACAACTTTGGAATTTTCTTATCAATAAAAACTTTAAATGGCTAATCAGGATGAGTCAAAATAATGGTACTAAGTACTAGATCAGGGTCGTCAAAGTTAACATTGAACCAAACAAGTCCTGTACTGTAGACCGCTACACAACAATAACATTTCTCATTAGTTAATTAAATCGCTTGGCACCAATGTACTTGCTCCTCTTTGTAGTCAGGCCATCGGATGTCAATAAAACGTATGTTTGAGATCTTTGACTTTCTGAAATGACATTTTTTACTGTTTAACTAGATTAATTATTGGTTGCACTTTACGTATGTAGACTGGTCCCAATGAAAACGTTTCGTCACATCCTACCAAACTTTTAAAAAAAAATTTTTTTAAGTAAAATAAAAATTTTATCCACATCATTAGCTAACCAGCCAAAAAAATTTTTTAAAATTTGATATAAATATTTTATCCACATCCTTGATATTTTAAGAGAAAGAAAAATACATGAACTGTTTTACATTATAAATATATTTGGTGCTAATAAACATTATTTTATCCCATACCAATATGACGCAGTGCAACAGTTAATTGAACGTATGTTTTATATTATCATTATATAAACGATCAGCTCTGTACTGAAAATTGTATTTCATTCTTAAAGTTTTTTTCCTTGATGCTCTTACAGGAACTAGATGAAAGCAATGTTGGCACGCCACTCCCAGATCAATTACAGAAGGACAGGAAAGGCAGCCGTGCGGGGATGTTGCTAGCTGATGGTCAGGCTATCCGTTCACGGGGAAGCTCTGGAAGGAATTCACTAGTAGCCAGATGAATTGGTTAGATGACAACGAGCTGGATGAGAATCATGAGCACCTAAGTCAGCGGTTCTCAACCTATGGGTCATGAACCATTTGTTTTAAACGATCCTTACGCAGGGGTTGCATAAGACCATCGGGAACACATTTATGAAGTAGCAAAGAAAATAATTTATGGTTGAGAATCACCACAACATGAGGAAATGTATTAAACAGGTCACAGCATTAGGAAGGTTGAGAACCACTGACCTAAGTGATACTATAGATTGAGCACCTAAGTGATGCTGTAAATTAATAATGTAACAAAAGATTAATAATATATATATTTGCATTATCATAATTGTATCACTTTGCAAAACTGTTTCTAAATAAAAACACGGTCAGGGTAGTTCATTTATTTCAAAGGGGTAAAAGCAAAATTCCTCAAATATGGAACTTTTGTAAAAGTTTAATTCATGAAAAGGACATCATGAAAAATGTACCTCATGCAAACATTTTAAGTCATTTTAATTTAAAATGATTTTTTTTTTCATAATTTTTTTTTAAATGTATATTTGCTTTCAATCTACTGCATAAACTTAGTTTTAAATTTCTCTCCAAATGTGGTTCCTTCACCCTAACATTTTGGGGACCACTGGGTGAAAGAGTTTTTTGTATGAAAAAATGTTTAAACTTGATAAAACGTTGTACAACAGCATTGCTTTTGTCCAGAACTTCTACAGTCATTCAAGTCGTGAATCATTAATTACGGACTTCTCTTTAAGGGCATGTCCATATCCAGATTAATTGTCACGGTATATGTGACAGCTGTATTAATTCTCCAAACTCACTGACTTAGTCCAAATTTTCATGTCCCATATTTTTGTAAAGGCCCGTTTGTTGTAGTAAAATAGACATTGTTATGAGTTTTATGGGGAATCTCCTATCACACGCTCTTTAGTCATTATAATGCAGAGATCTGTGATAGACATCAAGTGTAAAGCATTCATAATCCACTGACGTACTCTAACATACATTATTTGCATTACTAAGATCACACAGATTGACATTGCCCAGATTGACAGTGAACAGATAGTGACCAGATTAACATTGCCCAGATTTACAGTGAACAGATAGTGACCAGATTGGCAGTTCCCAGATTGACAGTGACCAGATTGACAGTGAATAGATAGTGACCAGATTGACATTGCCCAGATTGACAGTGAACAGATAGTGACCAGATTGACAGTTCCCAGATTGACAGTGACCAGATTGACAGTGACCAGATTGACAGTGACCAGATTGACAGTGAACAGATAGTGACCAGATAGACAGTGCCTAGATTGACAGTTCCTAGGTTGACAGTGCCCAGATTGACAGTGACCATTTTGACAGTGAGCAGATCTGTATCTTTGATTGTCTTTTCTTTCTTTTTTTTTTGCTCAACTCACCTGCTCTACAACTAGCAGGGTAAATTAATATAGGCCTTCTTTGACATTGTTGAAATGTATACTGTAAACCATCTGATAAAATTTTAAATGCCAAATTTGTTTGGGTCATCTGGAGATGTTGAAAATGTAAATATATTTACCACTTTTGGAGTTTTAGCTCTTGACAAGCTGTACTTCTTGTCAAAATGTAACATGTATGGCTGTGTACAGCATGTTATAGTTTTTACACTCATATGTTATATTTTTTTAAGATCTTTACATGAGAACTTAGACATAATGATGGTTTTTGTCTGAAAATTTAAGACACTCTTTTTTTCGTAAGCATTAAATTTTGCCTCTACACTTAAATATGTACAACAGCATTCATGACCAATGTATCAATTCTATTTTTGTACATTCCTCTATTTTACAGAACTCAAATATACATAAACTTTTCATGACATATTAATATTATGTACATGAAGTGTGTGCCATGAAAAAAAATTTTTTTAAATTGTTCCCATGGTTTAATATCGTCTAGCTGAACATTTTATCAAAAGAAATCATAGCCTATCCATGAAATGGATTATGTTGTGGATAATGTCTAATGTCTGACATCATTGAGATTTAGTGTTATTTTACACACCCGAAACTTTATTTTTATATGTGATGATACACTCTACTTCCATACTGTCTCAGAGTTTGTTTACCCCAGATCACATAATCTGATTGAAGCTGTTGGTTAATAATTCAATTTTAAGATGGCGTAGTTAAAACTAAAAAAATTGCACTTAGAGAAAATAATGAATTATTTTTACTAATGGGTTTTTTAAAATTCTTAGGTACGAAGGAGGCAAGGAGTTAAAAATTGAATGTGTAAATTTTATGCCTGAATAAACATGTGTGTTACAAATGTGTTGGATTCAACCAATTATTCTCTTCTCCGACAACATAGAGCAGCCCTATTAGCATTTCTAAAAGCAATGCTGGCCTTTCTCTCTCTCTAAATCTATATTTGAATTAATTTAATTCAACTTCCCCCTAAAAACTAAGTTTTTGGTATAAATCCTCACTTTATATGCATTTTTGTTTGCATTTTGTAATTTATGTAATTTATCATGTTTGTGATTGTAGCAACTTATTTTTGCTATGGAAATGGATTTTATCAAACTTAGTACATGTGAAATATAATAGACTAAAGATATATTTAAACCCAAGAACGTCACAAATACAAAGAACATTTATACAATTAATCTCCAAAACCCGGACCCGTTGACCAAATGGGCGGGTCCACTGCTCCAGCATCAAACAGAAACTCGTGTCCTCTTCTCCCCCACCCCTTACACCGTGACAAGGCCATGACAGGCAGTTCCGGTTCATAAAAACAAGTACTCAGCATTCCTGCCAAAGACAATCAGGGACTGGCACAAGCGTCCGAAAGCAACAGTTGAGGCGACTACACTTGACCCATTTGCCTCTATTGTCTCCTGTCTTCCAACCCCCATTTCTAAATACCATCGCTGAGCAGCCCTTGCAACCAGTGAAGTATCCTCTTCAAAACCATGCACAGTTACATCGCATACCCCTGCGCAGACATAGGAGACAGAATGATGAAGATATTGATCGTGGGTCCTCAAAATATAGAACAATTTTGGAGAACAACAACTCATATTTCATTTATCTTCTCCCCTGAAAAACAGTTTAAAAAACTGATTTATTTTATTATTTTTTTGGGGGGGGGGGGGGGGAAAATTTGATAGAGGGTGTTGTTATCGGCAACGGGTCCGTGTGGCAAGTCTCAGTTCGATAGTTTGACGGGAAGTGGGTCAAATAACCGTCGGAAGATTTTTGCCACAAACACACGCACAAAGGCGAAGTTCTAAAATTAATTTAGTGTCTTAATTTTCGCAATAGGAAAAGTAGCGAAAGACACAATGAATTGAGTGGTGAATGATGACAGATCAGTCCAGGATCACGCCGTCAAAAGTCAGGGAGTCACTGAAATCATTTCTGTCTTTTATTATTTCGAATTTAAAAAAAAAAATAATTCATTCATTCATGAATATAAACCTGATCTGTGTATTGTTCTAAAAGAAATATTTTTTTATGTTGTAATAATTAAACAGGCTGGTACTTCAAAAGCCTAACATTAATGGTTTCGTGGCTATATGATTCTGTCCATATCTTCTACATTGTAAAAAGTGTACTCTTTAAGCAATAAAACGCCATTCGTTAGGAATTGAAGCTGAGGCTTGGAGGGGGTCTTTTCAGTCGACCTCTGTAATCTCATCACTTGTATTAGTGACATTCTACAAGGCCTTCTATTAATATTAATTTAAAGTTTCTCAAGCTTTTTTTTGCTTCACGCCAGATCCATCTGGGCACTTGAAAGTCTTACCAAACCTTAACCCCCCCCCCCCCACCAATGCCGCCCCCAAAATGTTGGTATCCCTGTTGTTACCGTTTGGGGAAAATTTAATGTCAATTTCACGGCCTGTTCAGGTCTTGAGATTCAACGTTGTAGGAGAGCACTTACAGTGAGGGGTCCATCTCTTGTATTGCTATGCCACGAACAAGCCATACAAAAGCGATTAATCGTTAACAAAACAACAACACAAAATGGNGTGGGGGGGGGGGGGGGGGGGAATTGGGTCTCTCTCTGCGGTGGGAAAAAAAAAAGTATTGATCAAAAGTTGACCATAATTTTCGCTCGTGCAAAAGGGGTCGGGTAATTTAGTAAATTACTGAACAATATTCATCACAGTGGTAGCAGCTGCGCTGTTACCATTAACACGTGTATCGTATTGCTTAAAAAAAAATAATTTGGCTATCAGCGATATCATCAGCTTTGCTGAGCCAGGTGACGCGCTCAAAACACCCAGACATTAACTGTGGCGTTGACTAATGCCCCCAGACATCCTTGATGATACACGAAGGTTTCTAGTTGGCACAGGAACTGGGTGTTAACGATTGCAACTTGCACCGAGGCCTATTCTGGGAGTCGAATAGCTAGCTCTGACGCTTTAAAATCAAATTATTTTATCTATTCTTTTTATTATTTTTTAAATTATTTTTACGGGTTTCTTTGAAATAAAATCGTTTTCTTACCTGTCCGCCCCGGGTGCCAGTGTTTTTTTAAATATTGAGGGGCGTTATTTTCAGGCTTAGACGCCCTTGTGGCCGCTTTTCTTCCGCCTGGCCCTGGTCAACGTTAACCGATCATCTCTTGGGCTATGAGGATGACGATTTACGTTTGTCCAGCATGTCTATGTGTAACCAGTGGCGTATGAATGGGGTTGTCCACCCAGGCAGAATTTGTGTTCTTTATATTTATTAGGGCAGCCATTTTGGTCCAACTGCAGGTTTTGTTTTTGTTTTGTTTGGGTTTTTTTTGTTTTGTAGAAAAGGGGGGGGGGGGCTCGTTAATAAAACGTGCCCCGCCCGAGTGGCAACAACCGCCGCTACGCCTCTTTTTGTAAACTTCAGTTTACATTTAATTAACAAATTTTATTAGGGGTGCCTTTTTGGTCCAACTGCAGGTTTTGTTTTTTTTTTGTTTGGGTTTTTTTTGTTTTGTAGAAAAGGGGGGGGGGGGCTCGTTAATAAAACGTGCCCCGCCCGAGTGGCAACAACCGCAGCTACGCCTCTTTTTGTAAACTTCAGTTTACATTTAATTAAACAATTTAATTGTTTGTTTGTTTTTGTTTTTTTTTAAATCAACCAACTTGGAGTCGACCATTTCACCATGAACTTCATGTTGTCTTCTTCCAACCACCTTTTCCTTTAAAGAAATTAATAAATCGTTTGCCATTAGTTGTTTTATACCATTCCAAACCACCAGAATCCTTGCCAATCAGTTTACTGGATGTTCCACTGATGTAACTGTTGTTGTTTTTTTTTGTTTTTTTTTTTTGTTGCTCTCTCTCTTGTGTTTTTCCGACTCAGGTGTCCTAACTGCCGCCATGCTGCTCGGCTCACCCACGGCGTTGTTCATCGGCGGCTTCATGAACCAACTGCCTGTCGACCTCGGAGGTACGGAGTCGATCTCATTTCCTCAAGCTATTTAATGAATTTATACCGCATCCTGAAATATTTCCAGTTGTCTTGACTAAGTCTTGCCATTAGGACAAACGGGCAACGACGAGAGAAGTGAGCAGGCTGAAGAATTGAGAAACAACTCACTCTCTCACTTTAAACAAAAATAGAACTTAATTCAAGGCTCTACTAAAGTCGAAAATAAAAAGTTGTGGTTGTCATCTTAGCGTGCCTAGGACAAACAAAAGAAAACAAATAAATATAAATTTACCGGTCGTCCGAGGCCTTATCTTCGAACTTAAATGTTTTAAAAATGAAACTCTCATGCCTAAACCCTGTTTAAAAAAAAAATATCGACACACTTGCTTTGTCTACTGGATACCAAAATGAAAACGTCAGACCCACGCTGGATCAGTGCCTGGTGGCTGGGCTACGTCATCATTGGACTTCTCATCATCATTAAGACAGTCCCTGTCTTCTGCCTGCCTAGGTATATCATACACAGGAATGAGATTCGAAACGGTGAGTAACAACACCACTTCCACCGGTGCTCCGGTGGACAAGCCTGTGGTGGCTTGCCGATCAGGAGGCGTCGGCCGCCGGACCTCCTCGACATTACCCGGGAACAAAACCGCCATTGGGTGTCTCGCGTGGGCAGAAAAGGGACATATATGGTACCTGCCGGAATAAAAAAACAACAGCGCCTACAGGGCTGTCAACTGTGAAACTTCACAGTTGGAAGTAAAGGCAGAGACAGGGTAGGGATCATGATTACAAGTAGCCGCTAATGGATATGAGGCGAAGGTGGAAACCTCCAGCCGATGATTCTATCAACGCAGCTCTGAGAAACCTGCTCCTAGGCAACCGTTTCGTCCCAGCTACTTCGCAAACTAGTTGCATAGAGGAAACACACTGTAGAAACCCTCTTATAGGGCGTCCGACGCTTCCCGGGGATGCGTCGCCGAAGATATTAGGACGTTAATGTACCATTCCGAATCCCTGGGAGAGCTGGCTGCAAACGCCTTAAGCGCAGCGTTTTCGGTCGACCGGACGTTCCCCTCCATCAGCGAAATTTGATCGAGCGGTTGCGGGTGGGGACGATCCAGGTTCGGGGAATTCCCTGGCGTGCCGCCGCACGGTCCGGGGTCAAGGAGACCCAGCGTCTGGGCTGTGTGGAGGTGCGCCTGGGGGGGGGGCTTAAGAGCTCACGCTCGACGGCCCGCCGACGCCATTTCCCAATTGACATATTTAGTAACAACACCTCCCCCGGGGCTCTTGTCGTCATGTCGATCAATGACATGTTTGATAAAGAGGCGCTCGCCACGAACCCCCTGAAGCGTTACCCGGGGAACAGTACCACCGTGTAGGGGACCCGCGCTGAAAGGCAAAGGTAACGCACGGAGACTGCGTTAAATCGAGCACGATTGCATGGCTTCCCACCAAGTGCAATCGAACTATTTTACTAAACGCAGAAACAGGTTGGGACATGATTACAGTTGCCGTATGGATATGAGGTGAAGGTGTGTGGCAACCTTTCACCGGTGATTTTAAATATGCAGTC
>CAXITT010000020.1:998655-1027778 GCA_964033795.1 Lymnaea stagnalis
GTGCCGCTTCGCGGCCCGATCGGAATAAAGACCACTGGGGGAGTGGTTGACGGCCGGTTTGGGTGGCGGGGTGGTGGGTTGGGGAGGACCATATGAGCCTCAAGGCTCGGTGTTCGCTGATTTTCTTAAGTTAGTTAGTTAGTTAGTAACAACACCTGCCGACCGGATACCCTTAGGTAGAGATGCCCCCCCCCCCGTAAAGAAAGTCATCTGAGTGAAGTTGCGTGTGTGGGGTGGGGGGTGTCGTAGTCTCCAACGTGCCGCGTCACGGCCCGATAGTTAGGGGGCTTTTCGCTCACGCCATTTCCTAATGTACACTATCAGTAACACGCTTTGCTGTTATTAAAGTCGGAATGTTAAATTTCTCGAAGTGTGAATTGATATCAATTTCGGCGTCGTTATGAAGGAAAGTGGTTTATCCACATGTTAAATGATTATTGATGTCTTTATAAGTTAGTTGAAATAAGAAAATGTATACTTACAAAATATTAGTTAACGGTCTTCCCCCCCCCCATAGGATATATGTCTAAGTAGTCTAACATTGTACTATTCCACAGAACAAAATCTCAAAAATGTTATTTAAAGATTTGTTAAAAATGAAACAAAATAGTTGTACATAAAAAAAAAAATATATATATTTTATCTTTTTGAATAACTTTGGCAACAAACAGTGGTGATGTGTTCTTATTTTGTGAATTGTCAATTTGTTCGTTGCCTTTAAAGATAATACACAAAACTGAAAAAAAAGAAGAAGAAATGATTAAAAAAATAATCTCGAATTCATCTTTACCAATCATGTTTAACCTTTCATAACAAACGTCCAGACTTGTTTGAGCCCGTTCGGAATGGACAACGCGAAGGAAACGGGCCGCGGACGGAACCCGTGAGGAATCGGCTATTGTTGAGACTAACACCCATGACGTCATTTGCATGTTTAATAATTATTTGTGCATGAGTTATTCCCCTTCATTCATTTTATAATTGTCGGAAGTGATGATGACGTGTTTCCTATTAAAATTTTAATCAGTTTTTAATTGGTTGTTTATTTATAATTTTAAATTATCATTGGTTGGCCTAGTGCCGGCAGTTGTTGGCCTAGTGCCGGCAGTTGTGCTCCTATTATTTGTGAATATTTTTTTTTATTTGGAACCTGTAATAAAGTTTGTAAAAGTGGACTAAAAGTGTGTATTTCATCAAACTGTAAGTTGGGTTTTCATTATTTCTTGGTTTTATAATTATTTTTGTGTTCATTTTCAAATTCCTTAGGCTTTGGGTTAGGTTCAGAAATGCATGCTGCATGGTAATGAACGATTTTAAAAAGCAACAAAAAACAATGAAATTTTCAAATGATAATAATTCGTTATTTTACGAATCAAGATTTTGGGTATTTTGAACTTACCGCCGGACACCGGACCACAATAAGACGACAGCAGTGACAGTGAAAATTAATTGGATAATTTATTTGTTTCTAATTTTGGTATTTACAGTGGGTGAGGGGTCTGGGGAGGGGGTTTCCCCTCCCCAGTCGCTTCATAACACGTGTTTTGCACTACGTTTTGGCAGCCATCTTGGTTGACACTTCACGTGACTTCACGTGGAGCGTCAACTGAGATGGCGGCCATGATGGGAAACCTCGGGTATCAATCTCAACATCTTCCGAATGGTTTACCATCTTAGAGCCATTACTATCAATCGAGAAATGTGCCATATTTTGAAGATTTTCTTGTACCGTTGTAGAAACACGAAGAACAATGTGACGTAAAGCTAAAAGCAAGTAAGAATACGTTTATGTTTATGATTTTATTGTATTTTTTAATTCTATTTTAAATATAGTTCTATAGGGTAATCTACCACTTGAGCGTCGGCCAAGAAAAAATCCAGCACCCACGCCCACGTCTTTCAATTTTGCTCTAATAAGCCACATTCTTTGTGCACTGTAAAATGGCACTTTTTAAACAATCTAATCGATTTTTGAAACCTTATAACTTATACTTATACAAGAAGACATACCTCATTAACGTCACTTGTCAAAACAATATTTAATTGATACAGCATAGACGCTGCACAAAACCAACTGCTACTTTAATAAGAACAGAGTACCAAGTAATAGGTACTTGGGTAAAATTTTCAAAATGAATTTATAGGTTTAAGAGCTAGTTGGTTAGATAGGGCCTGAAAATTGCAATTCATTGGTACTAAATTTATGTTTTTAGGTCAATTCTAAAGAAAGTTATGATTTTTTTCGTGAATTATTTTGGGATAACTCTGTTAATTGAGACATGTAGGAAACGAAGTGGTTATGCGCAGCCGACTGCGTATAACCCTGAGAGTTATAGCAATAATACTAATAATAGCACTAATACTACTAATACTATTGCTATCATCAATTTCAATATTAATTAAAATTAATTCAATTTTAACATATTAAAAGTTATAGTTCAAAACAACCCGTTATGCAGCTAATTACGCATAATACTTTTTTTTAAAAATTGCCAAACAAGCGATTGATAAACCTTATTTGGCTAAATTCCTAGCCGACTGCGTATAACCCTGAGCCCTGAGAGTTATACGCAGTCGGCTGTGAATAACCCTCAGGGTTATGCGCAGTCGACTGCGTATAACTCTCAGAGTTATGCGCAGCCGACTGCGTACAACGCTTCCCTACAGGAAAATATAAAAGTGACAAAAATAAAAATTGGGCAGAGAGTTAGGAGCGATGTTAAAAAAGAGCAGTAAATTGAAGTTATTTAATGAAGAAAACCATAGCCATAACAAACCATATATATCCGTGATCGTCGTAACATTATCCAAACAGTAGTAGGTTGGAGAACTAGTGAAAAATACCAACTTAATTATAAATGGCTTGCATTAAGTCCATTAATTTTTTAACACTTCAGGTTGCAGCAGGACACAGTCTGGGAGCCTCTGTCCTAGTCAATTACATGCCATAATAAACACATATCTTTACATTTTCTCTTAACACCTAGCAATCATCCTAATCCCCCTTCCAATAATAAATATGAGTATCTTGATCCTTTGAATGCACTTTATATAAAGATAAATCCCGCAAGTGCATGTACAAAATATCAAAAGACTGTATTGGAATGGCTAGTTTCACTGATTAGGTTAGGGTAAAGTCTTGCACATTCCTAATTTAGATCAAATTAGATAAAAATTCCTAAAATATCTAAATTTCCTTCTGACATCACATATTGAGTGCACTTTTGCTGTAAAAGAAATGATTAAAAAATTCAAAAGAGCTATTTAGATGGATTGCTTCTTATATTTAGATTCATCAGTCGCTATAGCCTATAGCATATATTTTTTCGAAGTGGTTATGCGCAGCCGACTACGTATAACCCTGAGAGTTATACGCAGTCGGCAAGTCACGTGACGTCTATATTCTTCCTGTTTTACAGTATCAATCAATAAGGGTACTTCGTTATCGGGGTGACTGGGTGGTCGAATGGTTCAAACTGACCAAACCTCAAGTTGGTGGTCTTGCGATCAATTCCAGCCAACGGCAAGCCAAGAATACGTGTTAGTTGCTATGTTTGTTCTCGAGAATGAAGCAAAAACAACTAGGCAACTTAATTTTGTTTTGGCTAAAAAATGTTAAACATGAGAATAATTATTAACTTGACCAATGTAATGTTAATAATGTTATTCTTATAATTATCAAATATATGTTTGTGTTGTTAACATATATTTTGTGTTGTTAACTAATTTTGTGGCAGATAAAATCATGTTTCTCTGGTACAGTAATAAATATAATCATGGGTTGAGAGTAGCAGTAAAAAAATCGCTGTAGGGGCAGGGGTTCTGTAGAGGGGGCACTGTAAGTAATACTTTCACACAGTTATAGTTTTGCATGGAAGCTGAAAACTGATACATTTGGGTCATCAAAAAAAAAAAATCATAAATGATAAAATTAAAAAAAAAAAAAAATAGAATGTGTTTCCTGAATTAGTCAGTAAAACTAACCACATGTTAATAGCAACATATAAAAACCTAATCAATCAAAATACATAACTAGACTTAGACCATGGAAATGCCTTTGAAAAAATCTTAGACTTAGGCTTAGACTCTAAGAAATGTAGACTTTGACTTATACTTATAATTATAATATATAAGATACAAGAAATAATACTAATAATAGCACTAATACTATTGCTATCATCAATTTCAATATTAATTAAAATTAATTCAATTTTAACACATTAAAAGTTATAGTTCAAAACAACCCGTCATGCAGCTAATTACGCATAATACTTTTTTTTTTATTGCCAAACAAGCGATTGATAACCTTATTTGGCTAAATTCCTAGCCGACTGCGTATAACCCTGAGAGTTATACGCAGTCTGCTGTGAATAACCCTCAGGGTTATGCGCAGTCGACTGCGTATAACTCTCAGGGTTATGCTCAGCCGACTGCGTATAACGCTCCCATATTTTTTTGGTTAAAATCATAGTAGTAATAATCAAGAGTTACATCTTGCAGGTTAGAATTATATTACCATTGATCTATGACAAAAAAATCTTATTTAAATTTTTAAAGATTCACTACCGTAATGCAGTTGTAGTTAAAATCTTGCACTGAGCTTGACATGACCATTTTGAAGGTTTTCTTTTGTTCATTTAACACCACCTCCCTAATTCCAATAGTGTTTGGACTTTAACTATTTAATAGATTAAATAAACAAAGCTATTCAACTTTCCCTTAGAGAACCAGGAATTTTTTGTCGAAACAACCATGCAAACATGGCTGGTGTAAAAGCAATGATTACACCAAGTGTGTGATTAATTTTTTTGGTACTTTTTATGATGGTAACTTTCAGGTTAAAATTGTTCATAGGATATTGTCTTCATATTAATGCAAGCTTGCGCTCTAATATAATAAAGTTTCTGTCTCCTACTAATTAATGTATTATTTTACTTCCAGGTTAAAGTTGTTGTTTTCACAGAGATCACTTGAAGACCCCCATCACTGCCAGAATTCACAGCTGCTCTTATGATGAATGTGCAGGAGGAATCATGACATGCCAGGACAATGACTGGTCAACATTTTACTTCAGGTAAATCCAGTCCTTTTTATTCTATTTATTTTTCATTACCTATGCCACTAATTTAAAAAAAAAAATTTTTGGTTTTATTTTTTCACATTTTAACTTGATGCTTGATTTATCACACTGGGTAATAATCTTGAGGTAACTTGCCATTATTGGGATCTTGGAAATTTATTCCCAAATGGATCTTAACCCGACCACAATCTTAGTTTTGGCTAGGAAAACCCTGAAAAGTGTGTAATCTGCTTATTAGTGTACTCTTTCAGTTTTGGCTGGGAAATTATTTTAAAGGTTTTCATCGAAACCTTAAAAATAATTGCTTATTAAAAAGACTTAAAACTATTAAACATTCAGTATTATCTATAACAGCGACTCACTTCACTTTTCTATATATGTAACCGTAACCACACTGAACAGAATCAGTCATATGCTCACACACTGAAACATTCTTATTGTTTTCTATAATAGAATCAATGTACCTGGTGAAAACCTCCTGTGACCAACTCAAAAGCCCACTTATACCATTGAAATATTTTTTGTGTAAATAGGTCTTTGAATAGGGATCTACAGTACATGCTGAATTTTTTATTTATAGCCATGTCTAGACTTAATTATGTATTGATCATTCTTGAACATCATCCAAAATTTAAAATTAAATAATTATAAGTATGCCGCTAAATGGGAGAAATAGAGATAAATAAACAGATTAATTTTTTAACGCTGATCATTAGTAGGGCCTTGGCCTGTTTCACCATATCCTTCCATTCAGACATCATCATCATAGGTGCTACAGCCCATCATAGGGGCCTGGTCTGCTCGTCTGCTCTACAACATCCTCCCTTTTAAGCTGATCCATGACTTTACACCTTCCAGGTGATGTTAGTCCTTTACAACTCAATCCATATCAGTCTTGGTCGACGGAAGAGCCGTTAACCCCCTAGGCTTCTGTCTGTAGATCACTTTTGCTGCTCTACAATCTAATATCCTCTCAAGGTTTCTTGCCCAAAGCAGCCTGCACATTTAAATTGCAGCAACTACGGATGGTTCCGGTACTGAAAATGTTCATTAGGAAATTGCATCAGCGGGCTGTCGAGCTAGTACATTAGCTCTTTATGCCCTCCTCAAAGCACACACACCCTCACTCCCCAAGCCTGAGTTATCGAGCTGGGAAGCAGAAAGTTGGAGATTTCCCTTTGCCAGGACAGCCCCAGCCTGCACTCACTCCATTGAGTACCAGTGGAGGTCACCCCAGCACAAGGACATCAGGTAGGCCTGTGACGCTTCTCTCACAGCATCAGGAGTCGGGATGGTGTATTTACATCCTAAAATCTTACCCTGCCCATCCCTGGGAACGCCCGAAGCCACTGGATAAAGATTTCTACAGTGGGTTTCTACCTTGAAACTAATTTACAAAGCAGCTAGGACGAAACGGTTGCCTAGGTACAACTACTTTAACTGCTATGTAAATAGAACCATTGGCATGAGTTGCCACTACCCACCTCATGCCTTGTATCCTTAAAGGGCAACATGTAATCATGCTCCCTACCCTGTTTCTGCCGTTTTATTTCCAGCGGCAGATTTTCCACAGCTGGTAGCCCTTTAAGTGCTTCCATTTTGGGCAGATACTATGCACACTCTTTGTCTGCCAGCATAGGCTCACGCAATGATGGTGGTTTTGGTCCCAGTCTTGCGCTAGGGGAAGCACCTTTTTAGCCAGCAAGCCACTACTTGTCAACCAGAGCCCCAGGGGATATATATATACCCATTCATCATTATCTAACACTGAACTGTATATTTTTCTGAGGATTTTCCAGGTATTGAACAGGTTCTCTTCTTTTGTCTGGCTGTTTTGCATTACCACTGGTCTTATGATAATAAAAGTTGTGTATAGTGCCATCATAGTTTTCCTTGAGAGATTTCTGCTTCCTAGTTGTAGCTCGTGTAGGCCGAAATAAGAAGAATGGCCTGCTTTTATCCTTTCTTTCATCTCTGTCATTATTTCATCTGTCTCTCTCTGGTGTGCTTGTTTACTTTGATTTTGTCACCTGTGTGTCTGATACGTGACATTAACATACACTTTGTATTCGCTTCATTTACCTTTAGAGGTAACTCTTCTAATTCATGGAATGCTTAAATTATATCAATGCTGCTTCTCCCCGGTAAAGCTATGTTGTCTGCATATGCCAGGTACTGCACTGGTTGGGCTTTTTAAAGTTGGTTGGTGTCCTGATGGTTGAGATTCTGATACGTTGTTTGTGATAGTTCATCCTGTGCTCACATGTATGTTTCTCTGGAAGTTGTTAATGATAGTTCATTTGGTGCGCACATGCATGTTTCTCATAACGCTTTCCAAAGGGATGTTAAATAAGATACATGCCAGTGAGTGTCCTTGACTCAGTGGCCCTGATTAATATGAAAGTTCCTCAAGTACTCTTTCCTGTACTTTGATTCTTTTTTGGAGGTAGCCATCGTCATGTATAAAACAGGTAAATTTGTTAGAAACAAGTTTCTATAGTTAGAAACTCCAAGTTTCTATAGTGCACTTTGCAGATATTTCCTGTCTAAGCTGTTGTGTAGTCCACATATGGTTGTGTATGGGTATGTTGTATTCTTAGCATTTCTTCTGGAGACATCTGGTGGTCAAAATATGATCTGTGGTGGGTCTATTCTGTCTGAATTCAAATTGATAGTCACCTAGAAAATGTTCAGTAAACCTTTTCAGTTTTCTTGCTATTAATTTGTTGATGATTTTGTAGGTTACATTAATTAGGAAGATTCCTCTATAATTTGAGCATTCCAGTTTAGATCCTCTCATGTGAATTGAGCGCAGTACCCCTTTTTATTTGACATTTCTCTTCTTTCTGCCAAATTCTTGATATGAAGCTCTATATTTGTCTATGCAGTTCGTTTTCACTTAGTTTTATAAGTTCCACAGTGATAAGGTCGGTTCCTGGGGCTTTATTATTTTTCATGGTAAAGATCACGCTTTTTGTTTCATAGTTGGTTGGCTGACCAAAGGGTACAGTTCTTGTGGTAGTTTGTAATCCTCACTTGCTCAACCATTAGAGCCATTTAGCATCCCTTCAAATTGTTGTGCCCTTCTAGTACCTTTTCTGTATCAGTTCCTTATCTATAATGCTGATAGGATTCCTAATAAATGCTGCTAGTTGTGCTGTATGCATGAATAAACAAATCCATGTCTTAATTGAAAGCTATTTTATTTTGTAAAAAAAATGTGATAATTAAAACATTTTTATCTTCCCTTATTATAGTATAGGCTATATTTTAGAATGAAAACCTAAAAACATGTTAAAGATTAGACTGTAGTGATTTGAAGAAGTTGTTTACCGTTTGTGCTGGTTGTCACTGTCCATCATATACATTTGCCTTTGTAAAACATATAACACGGTGAAGCTTAAATTTCTTTTAAAACTTTTTCTCAGCACTCCCATGTATTTCCAAAAATTTTGTTTAATATGGGGTGGGGGGGTGTGTGTGTGTTTAGCCAGCCTTAGTAAACAACATGACTATATTTTTTTAATTTTCTGAAAAGGGTGATGCTCTTTAATTGATATTAGGTGTTTGTTCAAAATATACTTTCCAAAATTTATTTATTATTATTTTTAGGCAAACAAAACATTTTTGAGTCGACAAAAAACATAGAATCACAGCTTTACAAAGAAGGAAAAAAAAAATCGTTTCCAATTATATTTAAAATATTAGTTAAATTTATATTTTATATTTGATTATCATATACTCAATACTACTAATACTACAACAAATATTCATTTTTTAAAAGAAAGACTCACTTTGTGGACACTGTATCAATCACGGAAATAATGTCACAAAAAGTCACAATTATAATTTAAAATAAAATAATTTTCAAACATATGCATGTAATTATCACTTTAAAAATTATTAGTAAGAATTAAATAAAAATAAAAGCTAAGACAAAAGGTAATTTTTTATTTTATATCAGAGATATCGATCAGATTATCTAATCGGTCATCCAGATGATGCATATACATTCTTGAAAACAATTTCTTTCTTTATTAAAACATAAAATGTATCACAAACAAAGGATCTGATATATACTCTGACCCTTTTACCCTTGTTTTGGAAATGCAATTTAAATTTTGTTTGTTATTGTAATGTTGCAGCGCACATGTAAAAATGTCAGACTTTAAAGTAACCGGTACATCGTCAAAGATAAGATAAGATTCTGTTATTGATCCAAACAAATGGAAATGTTTTATGATTGCATTGTACAATTTCAGCACATATAAAAAAACAATTTGAACACAAGACATTTGTAATAAATTTTTCACTAGCAGCCATTCAGTGAGTTCTCTTAGCCATATTAGGGATTTATTAGTTCTTATTAAGATTTGTGACTTAAGTGGGAGCACGCTGGTAAATTCGTACAGATTAGGGGACAAAAGAATTTTGTATTTTTCAGTCCTTGCCGTGATGGAAAGAATTCGTACAGAACGGACCAATCCTAAGTATCTGTGATGAAGAGGTTGGGTTGTATCATCCAAAATGTGTTTAATTTTAGAATAAGATCTTTCTTCAAATAGTTCTTCCAGTGAAAGATGTTTAGTTTGTGTTATGTTCCTAGCTTTCTTGATAAGTAGGTTTATGTGGTGTTGAATTCCCACACCAGCAGGCAATACTGAAATTGAGTAGGCTTCCAATTGTTGAACTGTAGAATAAGTTTACGCCGAAATTGTACAGTTTTTTTTTAGGAAGAACAGTCTTTCTGAATTTCTTATAGAGCATTTGGCCGTGCTCCTGCCATGTTAGCTTATTATTAATGGTGACACCTGAGTACTTATATGCATCTACTTTCTCTCCACTTTGATTTTTTATGTCGAGATCTGTAATCTGGTGTTCCTCCTTCTTGAAATCAACAACCTTTCCTCTGTTTTTGAGACATTCAGCGGGAGAAAATTTTCATCACACCAATTGTTACTAAGTTGCGGTATAAGCCCTCTCTTTCAGATAGTAAGCCAATGATGGTGGCATCATCAGCAAATTTTAATATTGGAACGGTGTCACTTGAACTTTGAATAACATTGGTATATATTGTATACAGTACAGGGGAGAGAACGCAGCCTAAATGTCATAATGTCCTATGTTTCCAAAAGTGTTCATTAATTGCTACATTTTCATGATGCTGATACAGTTCTTTTTATTTTGCATTAAGGAACTTAAGAGTCTCCCAATTTTGCACAGCTTGTCTCCTTTATTTTCAGTATCAGAAACTTTTTGGAAACTCAGTATGGCCATGAATCTGTCCTTAGTCATATTTCATCAAATAAGGATTCCCTGGACCACAGTCTTGTAAAATAAGTACTTAAATAAGTACTGTATTCTTAATAAATCCTCTTAGTTGATAAAACTCTTCAATGAAGTTATACCAATTTTATAAAACAGAAAGTTTCTTTGGTTCGTTGTCCTGCGCACTGCATATGCAAAAATATATGCAACCCAATTTGCAGTAAATTAGAGTTTGAAAAAGTCTATTTGCTTTTGAAATCTCCTTGTATCTCTCTTGTTTAAACATTCATTAGTAAGCAGTATGCTTTTTATGTCTGGTCTAAATGCACAAATCCACTTTGAGCCCCACAGTCATTGTCATCATAATCATACTCATCGACATCTGCCCATAATAGATGCTGTCAAAATATATTTAAATTTAATTAATTTAGTTCAAACACAAAGTTTACAATCTAAATAAAAAGACATCAAAATAGAAAACAATCTGCCTCAATTACTTTTAATTCAACTTTTCAGTGAAAAGGCAACTCAGCTGATTGTCTACAAAATAATATCCATGGATACAGCATTGTTTACATTTGACATTGGGCTAAATGAAAAATAATAATATAACAATAATTTTATAAATGCAAATTAGTTTAAGTTAAAACAAATAAATAATGCATTCTATTTTTTATAACCATTAATGTATTTTATACTACCATGAAGAAAGCTAATAATAGGGATAAGAAGTAGATATCACAGTATTAGTTGAGTAGAAATGAAAAATTTTAACAAAACTTATTTACTGTTATTATGAAAAGGGTTTGGAAATGTTTGGGGGTGGGGGCGTTTAATTAATGTTAGATGGGACACTTTTTCAAGGTCACTACACTTTACTCAGACCTTAGCATGCCTCAAATTTGAAATAACCGATACTTTTTTAAGGCTTTTTCTATAAGGGAATATGGGAGGTGGTGATATGATCTTTTTAGGTGTTCAGATGGGGATTGGGACAAAAATGGTTGTGAAGAACTGCTGTAAGTGGTGAGGGATGTACAATATCTTAACAATAATTATAATCATTGGTCAAAACTAACAGCCCTACTTAGCTTAAAGTTTAACTTTATTTGAATGAGTTTGAGAACCACTGTGCTAGTGTGTTAAATGTTAAGTAAATTTTGATGGGTAAAAAGAGTTCGAAATGATACTAATCAGAGGCGTAGCGAGGATGTTTGGCGCCCGGGGATAAGATTTGGGCCCAGGGATAAGGTTCATTTTAAAGCGCCCCCCCCTTTTCTTTTTTTCAACTCTCAATTAACTCTTTATCAATAAAATACAATACATTTTGGCGCTCCGGGACATCTGCTCCCCTTCGCTACCCCTCTGATACTAATGCACATGCTAAATTTATTAAGCATTCCTTCATCATGAGCTGTAATCATTCTTCAACAGGAATGAATGTTCAAGAGCAATCACAAGATGAATAGTCGAGAGAAACCACACCTCAACAAGACATGTTATAATGATCTTCCATCTCATAGAAATCAATCCATTAAATGACAACTTTGGACAAGGTATGTGAAATTTTACTATGAAATGAATGAGCGTGATAAGTTGGGCCACCTGGGTATAGCATATAGTAAATGTATAGGAAATGTTCAACATTAATACAGCAAAATATTTGGAAAAAAATACCTTTACCAGCATAACAGTCGACTATACTACTTTAGTGAAAACTTGGGCTTAAACAAAAATAGTAAATATAAAATGAGCAATGGTAATTATTAATTAAGATTTTATTAAATATAATGAAACGAGCAATAGTCATTGTCACCTGTATTTATCAAATTAAAAGATGAATCAAATTTCATAGTCATTACAAAAAAATATAATTATTTAGAGCAGTGGTTCTCAACCTTTCTAATGCCGCGACCCCTTTATAAAGTTCCTTATGTTGTGGCGACCCCCAACCATAAAATTATTTTCATTGTTACTTCATAACTGTTATGATTCGTAATGTAAATGTCTGATATGCAGAATTCATTTTCATTGTTACAAATTGAACATAATTTAAGCATTAATCACAAAAAACAATATATTGTGAAATATTAATTTCTGATTACAAAGAAATGAAATTTTGTCTTGAAGCATGGTGTAGCATGGGTAACAGTCTTAATTTTAATTTAACAACAGTAAACTACTTTGCTACATTTTGGGACAGTATGCTAAAAAGCCAACATCAGCGCCAAGGTTTAGATTGTTTCTTTCTTACCTGATCAGAAATGCTCAGAACAGTCTTTGCACGAGCACAACGAAGATGATCTTCCACAAGTCTACTTCTATCTTTAGGCTTGATTACCAACAAGCTGGAAAACCCTGTTTCACGAAGATATGTTGTTGGAAAGAAAGAGGAAAGCGCAACAGAAAAGAGTATGACTGCAAACACTTGATCCAGAATTTTATAACTGGCATTGTTGAGAAATCATTTCTTGCTGTATCGCTGTCAATCGAGGAAAATCCTGTACTGAGCAATTTTTGTGGAAATTACCGCGACTCAGGAAAATCTTCAACTTTGACTGTGAATGGACTTCTGTCAAGTGCAAATGGGGTGTGAGGTAGATTTGGAAAGTATCCGGTACGATGAAATTTCATCTGTAAGAATGTGGAAGTGTTCCTTAACAGAATTTATCATTGTAATTCCTTTGTCTGGTTCAATATCATGAAACAAGATAATATGGGCAACGTATTCATTTTATTTTCATCCAGTTTTTTTGGCCAAAGCTGAAATTAAAATTTAAATGATCGCATCTTTTTAGGGAAATTGTAGGATGTTGCATTGATAAATTTAACTCATTTAAGATGGCGAAGATGTCAACCAAATAAGCTATTTTCTGCAGTTCACTTTTATCACTAAAAAGAGCTTCGAACTGCGGTCTTGCTTTCTGATTTAAAAAAGTTTTGAGTTCATCACGAAGCTCAAAAACACATTTTAAAACTGTTCCTTTCAACAACCATCTCATTTCGGTGTGAAATAGCAGAGCATTGTTCGACGCATCAGTTGCACAGTCAAATGTTTAAAATGCTTGCCTTTACAAAATTGACAGAACTTATGACACTTTTCGTTACTTCTTTTAACTCTTGTGACACCGTCTTCATAGCTAATATTTGACAATTAATCAATCAGTAAGTCCCGATGACTTTTTGTGACTCATTCAGTATTAGACGTTGAATCCATATCGATATCCTAGCATAGCTGGAGCACCATCTTTGCAAACAAGCCAAACCTTTTCCAAGAGATATTATGATCTTTCAGAAATAAACCAACTTTGTCAAATACATCACGTGCAGAAAAGAAACTCATCTTAAAGTCACCGTCATTAATATACCTCACATAAACTAGTAACTGTGAACAGTTTGCGACGTCTGTGGATTCATCAAGCTGGATACTAAATATTGGAAGTGGAGATTTAATTTCCTGGATGACCTGATCAAGAATCACAACAGACATGTCATCTGTTTTTCTACTAACAGGGTCATTAGTTATGGAAATTGCACTCAGCTTCGAAACAAATTCGTCTCCAATCATAATGAAAATTTCTGACATTTCTGGTTTTTTAGCCGGACCAAATCAATCGGTTTCTAATACCATCAGCATCCAAAATGTGTGTTTTCCAATGGACTTAGGCGACCCCCATGAAAGGGTCGCGCAAGGGGGTCGGAACCCACAGGTTGAGAACCGCCGATTTAGAGGATAACCTTTTAATTATAATATCTGAAAAATTTCATGACAGTCACCATGGTCACCGTAGCTTGCTAGTATTATTATCTAACGATGTAACAGTCGTTATTTTTATGGTCTTGTCCCATCCATCCCTGTAATGTAACTCTGACAATCCCTAAACTTCATTCCACTCAGAACTGATGCTTTTATATTTCTATGCTTTGATTCCCAACTGCAGTAGATCTGAGAATGAAAGATTGTGCTATTTGCAAGGAAAAATGCTTAATCTAACATTTATTAACTCTCATGCTCCCATCAAAGATATGGAAGGTTGGGGAAAAGAATCCTTTTATGAGACACTGGAAAAGATCTACAAAGAGGCACCACAACATATTAAAATAGTTAGTGACGACTTCAATGCCAACTATTGGCAAGGTAAAGTCTGCATAAAGAATCCAATGACAATGGGATCCGACTCATAGACTTTGCTTCAATAAAAGAGATGTCAGTTAGCAGCACCAAGTTTCCACTAAAAAAATATACATACATAAAGTTACTTGGAACTCACCAGATTGAATTACCCACGTTTTAATCAATCGTTTTAAGGATCAGACTAGACATACTAGATGTAAGAAGCTATCAAGGAGCAGATGCAGACTCTGACCATCTACTTGTAAGGGTTAAATATAAGCAGAGAATAAGCATTATTCACAATGGCCAAAATCAAAGAGAAAAGTGATTACCAAAAACTTTCCAAAAATGATGTAACAAGTAGAAGCATCACAGGAGGAAACAGGGAAAACAACATAAATGAACAGTGGGATCGGGTTAAAAAAATGCTGTGAAAACATCAGAAAATCAGAAAAAGTAGGAGCATTGCAGCTATCAAACAATAGAGTAGGCTGATTTGATCATGAATGCAGACAGACTGTTGAAGAAAGGAACAAAGCCAGAGGAAAGCCATAGAAATGTGTAGGAAGAAAAAGAGGACATGGGGAAAAGCTAAATAAAAAAAAAAGACTTATCAAGGGAGGGAAACATCAGAGCAATGTACATAAAGATAAAAGATGAAAAGATTGGATACCAAGCCAGACCACAAATGTGTGAGAGCCAGAATGGAAATTTTGAGGACATAATAAGTGCAGACAATAGACAAGATGAAGATTATCAACCACCAAATGGAGGACCAGACCCTTTAATAAACTAGTCAACTCTAGAAGAAACTTCAGACGTAATCAATTCTATGAAAAACCACAAAGCCCCTGGAGAAGATCTCATCACAGCAGAACTTATAACTAAAATTTGTCAAGAAGAGAAAATTCCAACAGAATGGCAAACAGCACTAATAACCCCAATACACAAGAAAGCTTCCAAACTTCAGTGCACAAACTACAGAGGAATCTCCCTATTAAATGTTACATACAAAATACTGACAAAAGTAGTTGCCAAAAGGCTACAGCCTTTCACTGAAGAAATACTAGGTGACTTCCAATGTGGATTCAGACAAAACAGATCAACGACTGATCGGATGCCTATTAGAGAAATGTTACAAACATAATATCCCAGTACATCAACTCTTTTACCATATGACAGCATCAAAGCCAGGTTGACTATTCTCGACTTCTCAAAGGCCTTCGACACTTTCACACAGCCTTCTTCTACATAAGCTCCACCACTACGGCATTACCAGCAACCTTCACTCCTGGCTCTCAACATTCCTAACACAACGTACCATGCAAGTAGTGGTAGACGGTGTCCAATCAGGTAAAGCTACCGTAGACTCAGGAGTTCCACAAGGCACAGTGCTGAGCTCCCTTCTCTTCCTCTGTCATGTAAACATCTCAAGTGAGGCTGTTTGCAGATGACTGTCTTGTCTGCAGAGAGATAAACGGCTATGATGACCACAACCACCTCCAAACAGATTTGAAGTGCCTTATGAATTGAGCGGACAATTGGGGCATGAAATTTAATGAAACCAAATGCTACACAATGACCATCTCAAGGAAAAAAACATCAACCTATTTGTACTCACTAAACGAGACAATTCTCCAACAAGCATCAAATAACCTAAAATGGTCGCCCCATATAAACAAAATAAAATAAAAAAAAGCCAACTCCACTCTAGGTTTCATTCGAAGAAATCTGTGCCACGGCCCAAGTTCCTGCAAACGAAATGCATATCACTCACTCGTCCATCCACTACTAGAATATGGAGCGAATTCAACGTACCGCAGTGCGTTTTATCGCTCGAGACTACAAATCCACCACTTCTGAGTTCGCCCCCAGCCGCCTCTGCCTGATATTCTTATATAAAGTGGTCATAGGACTGGTTCCGATCATCCCAACAGGCACGTACCTCACCCCACAGAAGCCGGGTAGACTGAAGAGAGCAAAATGCTCACTAAACACTGACTTCACCACTGACAATCCCATAAACAATTACACCTGAAACATTAGCAAATGCAACAGTGTAGCATAGAACCACCTGGACAATGCCACTGTGAACTCGACATCGGTCGAAAGCTTCAAGGCTGCCCTGGCATCAGCTAGGAGCTGTTAGAATAGCAACATCATACCCCCAACCATTGCACAGATGCCAGTACATGGATGCAGCAATGAACATAACCAGAACCAGAAAAGAAAATATCTTTATAAGACTGATACATAAAATAACTGAAAAAACGATTGATTACGAGGTTAAGGGAGAATATTCAAAGGAATTTCAGATTAGACGAGGCCTAAGCAAGGAGACTCACCGTCATACATGCTATTAAATCTAAAATTGGATAGAGTTATAAAAGTGGTTCTCAACTTTCCTAATGCTACAACTCTTTAATACTGTTCCTCATGTTGTTGTGACCCCCTACTACAAAATTATTGTCGTTGTTACTTCATAACTGTGGAATATGTGTGTTTTCTGATAGTCTTAGGTAACCCCTGGGAAAGAGTCAATCGACTCCCAAATGGGTTGAGAAGCACACATATTGACATCTGAGGAAAACCCAAGACCCGATCTCTACAATCAACCCCTTCAGTATGTTGCACATGCTGACAACTTTTTCAGCACTGTAAGGGAAAAGTAGGAAAGATATACCAAAAGCCTTTATTGAATTAGAAGACTTTATAAAATGGATTAGCTATCGAATTTCTAGTTTAAAAATTAAAAACTCAAATAAAATTAAAGCATCCAAGTTCACCCTCGCGATGATAATGCTTCGAGCATAAAATCATTAAAATTAAAAAACACTTGAAAAGGTAAATCAATTCAAATGCCTAGGATCTTTATTAAATGAAAGAAATGAATTACTAACAGAAATAAAAGAAAGAATATCGGCAGGAAATAGGGCACACTTCAGTAGTCAGAAAATTTTCAAAAGTAAAACGATATAAGCAAGTGAAACTTGGACCTTAACAAAACCGACAGTAAACCTATTAAACTAATGGGAGAGAAAAGTTGCCCTGATATTACCACTGCTCATGTTAATGAAGTAATCCAAATGTATTTATATTCTATCTTTGGTTATTTTACGAGAGTTAAAAAGTTGTGTATGACTGATAAAATCATCTGATTGAATGACCATATTTTCTTATGTAAAGGGATCATTGGTGATCCTGTGATTGTAGATATGTATCAGACTTTATAAGTAGTATTAGAAATGAGTTTAGCATATGAACCCATAAACTGTCATTGGTGAGGGATATCATCACTAAAGTCACTGAAGGAAATTGAAAAGCTTGTGATTTGCCAATTTAAATGAAGTTCTCATTTAATTATTATAAATAATGTAACTTGAGCTCAATCAAAATGTTTATTTTAATTTCGCTGTATTTAGCGACTTAACACAAAGAAGAGATGTAACGATAAATGTGATTAAACATATGAAGGGTTTAAGGGAAAAACCAGTGATGTCAGTTTTTCAAAATTTCAATGTTATATACCTTGCGGCTACATTCCATTTAATAAAATAATATGATACATAGGTCCAACTGAAAAAGCAGCTTAGTCAATAAATAAATATGTAGACATCTTGATATTTTCATAAGGAATTTTTCAAACTTTAAATTCAATTTTCTCAAAACCTGACATCACTGGTTTTTACCTTGAGCCCTTGAATTTATTTGTATAATATTATAATGACTTGATTTACGTAAAATGATTAAAAATGCCTATCATAGATTTAAACCAATTCGATCTTTTAGCTTTAAGAATGGTAGCAATTAATGATTTTATCGATTTGGGAAAGATGGGCATAGATAAGGAGAGGTTATTTTACCGATAACAAATCTTAGTTGATAAATATTTTTTTAATTTTCAGATGGATTTCAAGGATTGAAGACAAAAAGTATGAGGGAAGACTCAAATCTTCTTCAGTTGGCGCCGAGCAATTGAAGGCAAAGAGTATTAAGAAAAGTCAATATCTGAATTGCATTAATAAATAGATGGTACTTAACTAATTGTATGTAAGAGAAAAAAGAAGATATAAAAATAAAATAAATAAAGAAAAACAATTGAAGATTTTCAAATTTATTTAATTGAAAAAAAAGAAAATGAAAACATGAATGCTCTTTATTTTAGAGGGAGTATCTCCAAAGAGATGAAAACATGAATACTCCTGGTGATATACAGTGAGTTATCTTTACAAAAGAAACGTAACTTAAGGACTAGGTGAAATCCAAGGTACCTAAAAAATGTAGGCACCTTATTCCACCAAGGCCTCCAATTACACATGTTACAGGCAAAGTGTGAAATCCAGGCATTCTATAAGGGTGTGAACTGAGTGCATTCGTTTTCCTCTCGGAGTGCACCCCTCTCGCGTTCCTCTCTCCTAGATTGAAATATGAGACTCTTCCGGTGATTCGGCAACTGAGAGCAAAGGTCAAGCTGGGACCATCACGAAGCGGAGAGGAAAACGAATGCACTCAGTTCACACCCTAAGATCTACTTCAATTTTATCCAGGCATTCTATAAGATCTACTTCAATTTAAATGTTTATTTGCTTATAAAAAGTCCAGGCACTAAAGCTATAGACAATACTGCTGATATCTCAACAGTCAATCTATAGAATGCCTGGATTTCATACTTTTCCTGTAAAATACAAATCAATCCAAATCAACATTTGCTATTTGTCTAAAACCACCATCATCTTAAGATCTCGCAAAAAAAATATTTACAATGAATTCACATGGTTGGTGTTTAGTTTTTGTACAAAAGTCATTTGTATGCTTATCACATGGGGGACTTTGACATCATAATTCTGCATTGCCCCTGTTATTATTTTATTGCTTTTCGCCAAATAATTAGAACATATTTGTGCACAATTGGAGTCTCATCATTTGATGACCAGCAATATACAATATCACACATCCTTAACTGATTCTAAAGAACATATTTACAATGGTGTATGTTCAAAGTCTTAAAGTACGTTCACACTACCGAATAGTTACTAGGATTCTTGCCTTTTAAACAAGATTTGTTGAGCACTGAACAAAAAAATGATGGGACTGTTTATGTAACTTGCCAGCAGAAACTGTACTGGACCAGTGAAATGAAATATGCCAGTCAGCATCTGATATAGTATATAGAGAGCAGCTTGAAAGTGAGCAGCTTGTAGTCACAGAAAGTTGAGAATCCATGTAACAAATCTGCAGTGTAAATGTACCTTTAAAACTACACCATCTAACACGGGTACATTTGAACACCAACACTGTATACATCCTTTACTAATACTAGACAACATAGATCTACAAAGTCTTATGCCTACAACAGACCTGTTTACCCTCAAACTCTTAAAATTGCACACTTATCATCACAAAATTGTTAAATACCTTATATTTATAGTAAAAAAAATAAACATACAGTCTATATAATGTTTACACCTCAAAATCGTACATAGTATGCCAAAATAGTAAGAGTAAACAGGTCTGCTACAAAATCAAATTTCAAATACATGAAAAGTGAGATTCAAATTATAACATTTAAGGAAACAATTATAATTTTCAATAAAATCTTTAAAAAATCATGAAAAAATTTAGATATTGGTTCACAAGTTCATACACACATTTATTTAACATCTTGAAGGGGTTGGCACTTTATTCAGTTAAGTAAAACCATCCATACAATAACTATCAACAATAAAAATAATAGTTCAAGTTGTTGGCACTGCTGGTGGTCAAATGTTCATGTTGTTGGCACCACTGGTGGTCAAATGTTCATGTTGTTGGCACCACTGGTGGTCAGAGAAAATAAATCTTTGTGGTACCCAATCATGGATGTATTTCAGTTGTACCCAATCATGGGTGTATCTCAGTTGTACCCAACATGGATGTATTATCTCAGTATTACACAATCATGGATGTATCTCAGTTGTACGGAACCAAATCATGGATGTAGTATCTCAGTGGTACCCAGTCATGGATGTATATCAATTGTACCCCAATCATGGATGTATCAATTGTACCCCAATCATGGATGTATATCATTTTTACCCCAATGATGGATTTAGTATCTCAGTGGTAGCCAGTCATGGATGTATATCAATTGTACCCCAATCATGGATGTACTGTCTCAGTGGTAGCCAGTCATGGATGTATTATGTCACACTTAGTGGTACACCATCATGAATGCATCTCAGTTGTATGGTACCGAATCATGGTTGTAGTACCTCAGTTGTACCCAATCATGGATGAAGTATCTCAGTGTTACACAATCATAGATGAATCTTAGGTGTACCTAATTATGGATGTAGTATCTCAGTTGTACCCAATTGTGGATGCATCTCATTTCTGATGATTAAAATTGAGAATAATATCAAAAATATTTTACTATCTATATTTTTTAAGTTTCCAATATATTATGGCATATTTTTGTCTTTATTTCTCACACTTTCAAACTGAGTATCATTTGGGAGCAATAAAAAAAACTTAATAAATCTCATGTAAAATAAAACTAACTAAAAACTGGAAATACATTTACTTAATAGATATTCAATACCTGGGTCAATGAACCATGAAATCAAGAGAAATTGTTTTCTATCAGATCACTTCTTGGAGGAAATCATCCAATGTGTTGATAGAAACAGGGAAATCATCCAAAGTGTTTATGGAAACAGGGAATTCATCCAGGTATTGATAGAAACCGGGAAATCATCCAGTGTGTTGAGAGAAACAAGGAAATCATCCAATGTGTTGATACAAACAGGGAAATCATCCAAAGTGTTTATGGAAACAGGGAATTCATCCAGGTATTGATAGAAACCGGGAAATCATCCAGTGTGTTGATAGAAACAATCTGTAAATAGAGAAATTATAAACTTGCTTGTCTAGTTTTATATTGTGTATTCTGTATTTTTGAAAGGGTCAGATTATAGGCTAACTAGACGTAAGCCCTTGGCCTCAATAATCTCTTGGACAACTAAATTTTGAAGCTTCGTTTTATTCCAGGGCTTACTAAACAAAACAAAAAAATTCAAAATTTAATGATAAAGGATTTATTTTACAGTCCGCTTGCTATGCAAAGAATACCACATTGAAGCTAAATGTTTATTTTAATTATATATTTCATTTATTGTAGTTTGTTTACTGAAGGAGTATAATTCAAAATTTAATGATAAAGGATTTATTTTACAGTCCGCTTGCTATGCAAAGAATACCACATTGAAGCTAAATGTTTATTTTAATTATATATTTCATTTATTGTAGTTTGTTTACTGAAGGAGTATACTTGTCAACACGTTTCGTTTTTTGTTGCATCCTTTTATTCAGATTTTCGTATACATTGTTTAGCTCATTTCCTTAGATTAAATATTTAAATTCTGATGTTAATGAAGAAGGCATTTTGACCTATATTTCCATATATTTTTTATGAATTATAATTATATACTAAGTCCTAAGTTTTGTTTATCTTATGTAAATCAACTCAGATATATTAGAGATGGCAAGGTATAAAGCTAGTCCTATGAAATCATTTCTTCATCACAAAAATGGTCAATGTTTCTAAAACTAATAAGTTCAGTGTCTTGCATTTTCCCATGACTACTGTATCTCTCCACGTACCCAAAAAAATATTTCTCATCATTACCCGAGCTCTCAATGTACGGTACCGGTACCCAAAAGAATATTTATCATGACTACTGTACCTCTCAAAATACCTTAAACAATATTTCCCACTTAACTTATTCCCCTATTTTTGTATGGCCTGAATATTTATGTTTGATTTAAAAACTTTAGCAATTTATGATATATTTTTTTATGATTTATGTTATTATTATTTATAATTGTCTATAACTTTTTAATTCTTCGGTGACATTAGTGTTATAAATTTTATGTTAGTAAGACTGTCAAAAGAAAATCCTTTCAACTGCCCTTGACATTTTTTAAGTGAAGTACTGAACAACAAATTTAATTTAATATTCTCATTAAATTAAGATTGTGATCTCTAGGCTTACAATTTTTCGACAGTAATTGTTATCACTTTAATATTAAGTCAAGAATCTATTCAACCCAGTCATGCAGACCAGCTTTTTTGAGTGGCAATGTATCAAGTAATTATTCATTTAATGTCATTTCCTAATAACTACAATGAACTTAATGTTAATAAGTTAGAATAGACTACAGTATCAGTAAATAAATACTTTAAAAAATTTAATTAGTTGTTAGTACTACAAGTAGTTAGTCTTTTTCCTCCATATTTTGAGTGTACTAATTTTTGTCTTGTACTAGTTACTTGTGATAATTTAATAATTTCTATTACCAGTGGTTTGGTAATTGGTATTATTTCTCCTCAAAATTTTCTAAAGCAAATCAAACTAAACAAAAATTGCATTTAAGATAAACTAAAATGGTGAAATATCATTTAACACTTTCCCAAATAACATATAGTACACCCTGTCCCTAGTGACTGGGTATAGCACAACCGTACACTTATAATAATGGGAAAAGGTGTTTCTGGTAATTCCTGGCAACTGGATGGGTTACACCCATAGTCTTATATCACAGTAAATGGCTCTCTTTATGTTATTTTTCTTTTTTAATATGTGGCATGATTTAATTGACCTGAAAACGAACTCCCTTCATAGATCGCGTATTATCTCCCACTGAAGCAATTTTTCAGAATATTAATTATAAAATGACACAAACAATAGTTGACTGCACCATGAGGGAAGGTGAGAAAAAGCCTACTACACACTGGCGCTCTTTATCTGAACAGCATTTCAGTGGAATTTTTATTTAGCCATTTTGATGGAAATCCTCTTTTTAGGGCAGCATTTTCAATGAAGACATTCAGCAAACTTCTGATTCATATTTGCTTTGATAACAAGGATGGTTGATCAATCCTTTCTGGCTCGTGACATCTTTAGAGATGTATGAGAAGCATTCCTGAGTAATTTGGCGAAGTATTATGTTCCTGGAGAGAACATCATAGTAGGTGGACAACTGGTTGGTTTCAGAGGTCAGTGCAGATTTATTCAATGTATGATATATGCCAAGCAAGACTGAAAAATATTGAATAAAACTCTTCTTACCCTGTGAATCGTCTTCGAACTATTCTCTGAAGAGCTGCCCATATCTCTTCAAATTCAAATAAAATGTAAGTGCCCTGCCAGCAAAGAGAAATATTGGAAAATCCCCAGAGATTGTGATTTCTCTCACAAGGAACTTCATTGGAAGTAGCCAAAATTTCAGAACAGCCTATTATTTCATTCCCCTACAACCTGCAAAACCAATGGCAGAGAACAGACTCACCCTATAGTTGGAACAGTGAAACGGAGCACGATGTTCCTACTCAATAATAATGTCTGCTCCTCAAAAAATCAGTGTTTTTGTTCAGACAGGAAACAACCTTGTAAAAAACCAGAGCTCAAGGCAGAAAATTGTATTGCTCCTGAACACAATACACAATCCTCCAGATATAGAAAGTGAAACTGAATGCAAGAAACCAGAGATAACAACAAAATCAAAGGAGGCATATATGCCATGGACCAAATGACGAAGGTGTTCTCTGTGAATACAAAAAAGTAAAAGATGGCCTTTGGTTGTGTTTTTCAACATTGTTGACTTCCACTGCAGCCAATTACAGACAGCCAATATTGACATTGCACACAAAACATTCCCAGTGTTTTGAAATCTTTACAAACACTGCAAATGGCTGCCCAAACCACTTCAACTCAGCAAGTTTATTAAGACATATTTATATTTGCAAAGACCATTCTGTTCTTTTATGTATAAACTGTGCAAGCTGAGGTGCAAAGCCCCTATTTTCCATGTGTACATGTGACTGTTCTGCTTTAAAATAGTATGTTATGTTGAATACATGTTAATGTTATTATTGTTAGTACCAGTACCCAAATGGATTCAGAATACAGTGGAACCTCTCATAACAAGCACCTCTCATAACGAGTCATTGGCATAACGAGCAAAAAAAAATGTTAAGAATTTGCTCCCTTAACGAGCGACATTTCACCAAACGAGTTACGCAGAAAGGGGAAGTCCCTTTTTCCCGACATTCATTTGTGAGCCGGGAGTTCCGCGCCTATGCATTAGTCTGTGTCTAGCACTCGGTCTGTTAGCGTATTGTTTTCGTGTGTGATCACCAGTTTTTACAAATTTTGTATTCAGACAGTATTCGAAATTTTTTATGTGCATAGTGTAAATAACCTGTGCTAAAATGTCTTCGAAGAAAAAACCACAAGAAGACAATCGTAAGAGAGAAAAAATAACTATTGAAATGAAACGTAAAATCATTGAGAAGCGAGAACAAGGTGTGAGTGTGGCTAATCTAGCGCGCACATACAATCGGTCAACATCAACGATCTGCACTATTTTCAAGAACAAAACCAAAATTAAGGAGATGGATGCTTCAAAGGGGGTGTCAAGAATGTCTTCGAAACGGTTACGTATTCTTGATAATGTTGAGAGGTTGCTTCTAATATGGATAAACGAGAAGCGATTACAAGGCAACACTATTAATGAAAACATTATTTGTGAGACGGCGAAACTTATTTTCGCCCAATACAATTTTCTAAATTGTATTCCTTAACAATTCATAAGTAACTTTATTTTAAAAATGTTAATAACATTTTTTGAAAAATGAGTATTTTTTTAGCATGGAACGCATTATCATATTTTACATTGGTTTGTATGGGAAAAATTGTTTTGTTTAACGAGTGTTTCGCTTAACGAGTAAGATTCTGGAACAAATTATGCTCGTTATGGGAGGTTCCACTGTATTTATTTATTGTCAAAAATTAAAATTAATTTTAAGGATTACACAGACTCAAATAATCAATAAATAACAACCAAACAATAATGTTCATAAGCCAGTTTAGACATTTTTTCCTTCTATTAAATTATGCTTGGGACTGTACAAAAAAGGATAACGCCCCCAAAATTTAGTCACTTTCGCATGCTTTATATTATATATTTTATATAATTGCAACCACCAAGGCCAAGGTGCTAATTCCAACTACCTCGTGGATGAGGGCGAGTAAAAGAAAGGTTATTAAAAAGGAGACTCGAGATACCAGCAATCACAGTCTGTCTTCGGGTGTATTACACCCAGTTGCGATGGAAAAAGTTTGAATAGATATATATTTACATTGACATTCTTTAAAGGCTGCGACTATTCGTACCTGGGTACCAGAAGTGAGAGATTGGGATACGATTGTAAACTTACTTCTTCAGCTTTACTAAAATAAACTACCACAAATGACATCCGAATAGCTTGAGTCTAATGGTACCCGGGTGCGAATGGCAGCGCTGAGTGTCTGGATCCATTTTGACTCAGTGCTATTAGGACGTCATTTTTAGTGGTAGTTTATTGCAGTCAAACTGAAGAATTAAGTTTACAAACATATAGTCCATTCAATACCTCCTTTTGTCTTACAAACCCAACAAAAAAATTTTAAATAATTTTTTAATACAAACCTCTTACTTCTGGTACCTGGGTACGAATAGCCACTTTGTTCTTTAAAAAACTAAATTTAGTAAATTAAATAGCTTGATTAAAATTTAATTAATCTTAATTAAATTATACCTATACTATAGTGCCTATACTATAATACATAATTTGACTTCACACAGTAACCCCCACCTCACACACACAACAGTTCAGAACAACCAACTAATGTTTGGGCTAATTGAAAGGACCAATGCCACGGCGTCTTTTGGGTGTTTTTTTATAGTTGCAGTGAATTATGGTTTAGCTTAGGTTAGGTTGAGGGATCGATTTTGAGTTCAGGTTAGTTAGTTAAGTTAGGCATAGGGATCGATTTAGGGATACATTCGTGAAATTCGATAAAATAGTGGCATTCGTCCTTTAAATTTACAAATGATTGCTTTGTATCTTGAAAAATACTGACAAAGTTATCTTTATAGTCAACAAAATAATTTAGGAAAAGTTATTCAAACCACTTTAGAATTCTCTTTCTAAGGAAAGCTAATAAATTGATGTTGATTTAAAAAATAACTTTTGTTATAAAAGAGTACTCAATTAGAGGCAACTCAAAAAATTATTTTGTCCATCAAGGTGACAGAAGTTAGTTCCCATACTTTCATAAAGAGTTAGGAACAGTAACCAAGTTAATACGATCTTTCACCAAGGTCACAAGAGTTAACTTTCTTGAAAGAATAAATAAAATTATCTTAATAATTAATGGGAAGTTATCGCTGTCATCTTTAAAACATCTGTTTATTTTAATGGTTGTTTCCCTTTGACCGTATTTCGCAAAATTGAGCGGGAAAGCAATCTCTTTTTTTTAGACATTTATGTTACCGATGTTCAGTAAATTAACACAAAATTCTTAAGCAAATATTATTGGATTTGTGCACCTGTTACTTTTCTGAAATAATTTTACATTTTTTAAATATTTAAAATACTTTTGAACGTACATTTTAATAGAAGTAGTCAAAATGACTTTTATACTTATAAAGAAAATTCTTCTGGGATATCCTGTTCATTATTATAATAAATTCAATTTTTTTGTTGTAAATTTGATTTTAAAGCATGTTTTATTTTTGTGTAAATAATTTATCAAGAAAATATTAAAAATACTTTCTATTTTTAATATTTATAAACTGATATGAAATTTATTGTAACAGAGATTGATACCCTATGATTGTTAAATTATTTTTAAAATTTCAAATTAGTTTATACATTACTAGTAAGGCCAGTTCCTTAATACTTGTTAGCATTGATAAAAAGTAATAACCTTTGATTTGGGACATATTTACCCAACCTTGCCTTGCAGGCTATCATTCAAAAGAGCTCACATAGAAAGTTCAAATTCAAACATTCTGATAATGGTAAAATTGATAATTCTAGAGTTATACTTATGTCATGCTCCACTTGGTTCTTTTATCCCCTGACACTGGGATTTCTTTTCACCTTATGGATCATCTTGGTGAATCGAAAGCACATTGTGAACATAAACTTTTAATTGCTACAAACTGTTTTTGGTGTTAAATAATGTCATGTTTAGTGAGACTTTTTTATTTGTTCTTTGAAAATTGTTTTAAATAGTCATAAATACTATAGCAATCTTTTGAAGATAAAATATTTTTTAAAGTATTTAATAGCTTCAATCGGACATCCCTCCCCCATCCTACTTTTGTTTTTTTAAATTCGCCACCCCTAATTACTTGCTATAGGTGAAAACCTTCTTATCATAATCATCAAAAAAATTCAAATTTACTACTCATGTGCTTTTGTTAAATCAATCATTCAGTCAAAGCCACCTCTTGTCCATTAAATAAAAACAATTAATATAGTTCTTAGTACATTCTTTATTAGTGTTATAATAAATATGATTTGATTGTTAAGCTTTCCAGCATTAGACCATGTCTGTAGTATTTGTTTGTTAGTAACTTTTACAGTGATGTGTCACTAGTTATTTGATTAATAATCAATTGTTTCCTCATGTGTAAATAATGATTTGTTTGTTAGTCACTTACCTAATTATGTGACTCTAGTGATTTGTGCTATTTAATTGTCTAGTGGTGTTGGAAATGAATGCATTAATTGAATCTTTGTCTAGTGAGGTTTTTAAATAAAAGAACAAGTTGAATAATTGACCAGTGATGTTCGAAATGAATGCACAAGTTGAAACATTGCCTAGTGATGTTATTTAAATTTAAATTAATATTTAAATTTATTTAGCTTTAGATTGTGACAGCATCAATAACTTTAAATACATTAATATGTACTGACAGGGTATTGCTCAGATCACACGATCAAATTCCTGTCAAATTTCTTCAATATGCTTCAAATTTTAGGATGAAGGCACTATTTTGTGTGTGATTTCTTTGTTGAGATTTTGTTCAAAATTTGATCAAATTCTAAGTAAGAAAGTTTAGTCTCTTAACAGATCATAAACCATTAATGGCACTAAACAAAAAGAGAATAGCCAATAACAAGATCAACAGATAGTCTTTAATACTCATCAATTGAAATAAAATCAATAAAAACAACATTGTTGCTGATTTTTGGTCAAGACAAATTGAGTATTAAGAAAATGACAAAAACATAAAACATATTGAACTTATGTGGATTGTTATACCATACTATAGTTATTCTATATTTATTTTTTTAGTATCAGTAATGTGTGTAACAGACCATGTTACTTATTCATATGACATGGATTTTTTCACAGGACACTAACATTTGCTCTCACTGCACAAACATTTGCTCTCACGGCACAAAGGCAAAGTGATTTGAAGGAAAAGAATAGAAACACGAGAAAAAAGGAACTAATTTTTATAGTATATGGAGAATTCATTTTTTCTTGAGTGAAGGGAGTGAACTACATAATTTTAATGGAGAAGGTTGACATGTTGTATTTTTCAGATGGATTTAATGAATTAATAATTAGATACATTTTTGTACGTGTATGGATATATATATTTTTCATATTACACTATAAATGTTCGAACAATTCTGATGCCAAAATTTAAAAAGTTGAACTTTTTAATTTAATCAAGGGGGCACCCATTTGCTATAATAGCACTGAAAACAAAAAAGGAGGGTGGGGGTAGGAGAATTAAATTTCTAATTGTTATTTGTAATCAGGGTTACGGAGC
>CAXITT010000020.1:1040882-1054775 GCA_964033795.1 Lymnaea stagnalis
TAATGAAATATATGTCAGTAGCGAAATAAACACCATTGCAAACAGATGAATAATAGAGCAATTTGGTTCCATCCAGATACATAAAATCACTAACACTGCCTCTCATTTTACTCACCACAAACCAGAGTCAACTTAGGTGGCATCTAAATTTAAATAATAAAGTGCCGTCTATCAAACTAGAGCTGACCAACCATGGGCGCCCGCAGGAAAGTTTGTCGAGAAAAAGTCAATCCACTTGCATAGGAAGGGGGCCGTGGAGTATCTAACTCATCTAAATCATTTAGTATCTAAATCATCTTCAATACTAGATTTTTTTTTTAAAAATGATCTACGAAAATGGCTTAAACTAGAAAAGAAAATAGTAAAGAAAAAAAAATCTACCCGTCCTAAGAGAAATTAACATAGCAACAAAAAAACAACTAAAAAGAATAAAACTATGTATCTATGAAATAACAAGGAGAAAAAACAATTAAAAAAAAAAAAATTCTCATACTATTATTGTTATCACAACCGGCTCCGAAGCCATTTAATCTGTACGGAGCCACTCCGGGTGCGAATAGTTATTTGTGATTAAAGGTACCCGTGTACCTATAGGTGCAGCCTTTTTAATTAGGATTAGTTTATGTTTTTTCCCCAAAATGCATTTCTTTGGCTATAAAAACATGTTGGCCCTATTTTTTATTAATCTTAAAATAAATTTTGAATTTCATACTGTTTTTTTTTAAAATTCAAAGTGTTTTCAAACCATATAAAAACTGTTTTAAACAATAAAATAATCACTGATCGAGTTATTATTGTCACCAAGGGAGTTTGCTTGTGGCTGGTTTCAGGGCTAGCGAAATACCTTAGAGGGCTTGTGTTTGCACTATTGTAGTTGTGAAATGATGTCTTGTGTTAAAGTTAAAAGTGTGTGTTTGTTTATGTGCTGAAAATGAATATGTACAATGGAAATGTAATGAAAAAACATTTCCTTTTATTTGGATCAATAAAGAATCTTATCTGAATATATTAGTGGCCTATCTGCAACTTAAACTTTAAAAAATACCAATAGGACTGTAGACAAGGACATTTAAACGGAAACTTTTTGTTTAATACAAAAAAAATTAAAGCCCCTTTCAACTTTTAAGCGATCTTCTGGTTTGTTATTTTCATACTATTTCATTGATTGTTTACATAGGGCTCCCGTTGGATCCGGGATAAATTTTTCTCAAGCAAACCTAGGTATCCACGCTATAAGCTGACTTTGAAAAAATTAGTATTATTAGCAACTCAAATATTCCAGTAAATTGTTACAGAATACCTATGCCAATTTTTATAATGTTCAGTGTGGTGCTACAATACTTATTCCAACATGAAAAAGGGGTGGGGGGGGGGGGATTTCGGAGCTCATCCCCCTAATTGTGTCATGTGTTGACAAAAAAATAGGTTATCTAATAAAAATTACAAAACTAACTAGAGGTGAAATTTTTTTTTAACTTATTTGTTGTCTAAATTTAAGCATCTATAATTAAATATGGACATATACCAGTTATATTTTAAAATATAACATGTAAATGTGAGTATTATGTAATTAAAAGAAAATATTCACATTAAATATTATGAAACACAGTACACAGACAAAATATATTTTTTCAATTACCGCACCTTTGAGCTACACTTGTTATACATACTTATGGACATAGCTGATCTTAATTGTTTAGGTTTTTTTTTGGTTTAGAGACTGCTTTTGAAAAAAATTATTTAAGTGTAGTGTATACTATGAGGGAGAAATAAATTACAGAAATTATCAAGATTCAAAAAATATATTTTATTAAGAATCAGACATGAATTCACTTTTAAATTTAAATGCTGCAGTAAATATTTTGTTCATAGTGACATTAAAAAAAATGTATATAAAAATATTAATTCACTATAGTTAAAAAAAAATTAAATCCACCTGCTAATAACAAATGGAGAGAAGGAGAGAGACAGAGAGACGCTAAATTCTTGGCAATAATTGGAAAAATGTCCATCATTCATAGCTGTACATTTAAAAATAAAAATTTAGGATTATAGGAAACATGTAATAGTTAACATATTTACTAGAATGTACAGACAGGTGGACACAAGTCTTGGGATACATAGTTTATCCCTAAAACCTCTTATACTTATGTATCTGAGAATTATTAGTGTTTATTCACATAAGCAGTTGTGCCCAATATAAATGACATTCTTAAAAACAGGTTTTGAATTTTGTTTTAAAATTTAAATCTCAGCTAAACAGAGTTCAAGCATACAAATAAATAGTAACAAAGAACTTTATGAAAGAAAATAACAGGACCATATTCTTTTGATTAAAGTGTTAAAACAGATAATTTATTCCCATTCAAAGAATAGAGATTCTTATCATCAGTAATAGTAGTATCAACGTTCAAAAAAATTAATAATTGAAAAAGCCAAAGCTAATGGCTGATTAAAAAGCAAGTATCAGTAAAACAAATATAGATACATGGACTGAGTATTCAAGCTGAAGTAAATATGCTATGGCTGTGAAGCTGTTGCCTTTGGAAGTCTTCATTTTTAGAGGTAGCTGTTCCTTAACTCAGTCATTCTGCAAAAAAATGAAGGAATAATAAATTAATAAAAATAATATTTAAAAAGGGCTGACGTATTTATGGCATCTATAAATCCAACAAGGTTTCCTGCAGTTTTTAATTTGTTCCTTTTGCAGATATAAATAAGTTAATGAATGACTTTATCTTTTAAAACTTTTCTGGATATTTTTTAATCTTTTATATTAGCTTCACTGGCTGGTTTGGTGACGGACAGGCAAAATCCTTGGAGTGCCAATTAACCAACTTCCCGTCAACCTATCGAGCTTAAACTTGGCAAATATACTCGTTGCCAATGACAGCATATTCTCTCAAATTTTAAACCCCAGTTTTTTACTGTTTTTCTGGAGGAAGATGAAGGAAATATGATAGTGGGAAATAAAATTCCCCATAACTTACTAAATGAGATTCTTTAAAAACAAAATGTCGCAAGTGCGTTTGCTGCGTAATATTTTCTTTTTCTGAAATAGTTGGTGAAACATATCTGCAGTGTAAAAGCAGGTGGTTCATTAGAATATTAGTATAGTTCAGTGGCATGAAAAGAATTTGAGGGATTCTTATAAAGTGCGTTACTTGATTGCATGATTTGTCAAGTTGTCAAAACCCCCACAAATTGTTTGATAATACATTTTATAAAGGATTTATATGTTTATTCGAAAAACATTTTTAGGGGGTTCTTTAATTATATTTAAGAAATTATGACTATTCTAATGGTGAAAGTTTATTACTCTTGACTCCAGTTTTTTTTTTAAAATAATAAAGGTCCTTTTGTTCATTGTAGGTTTTTGTTACAGTTGACAAAATACAAAGTAGTGACGAAAATGGGGCATGAAAACACACAAAAAATGTGAATAACAATGTTGCAAATTTTTTTTTTTTAAACTACTTAAAAGCTTATGTATTAGAAAAAATTTTCTTCATAAGAGTTAGTAGTTTGTTATGTCAAAAATGAACAATTTAATAATATTCTAAACTATGTATTAGAGAATTGTTATTACAAGAAAAAAAATATCTGCACCGAAACGTTATAAATGGTTATATTTTCTTGAGATACTATTAATAGTATTAATACTAACCCATTCATCCTCATCAATTTCTGCGTTATCTTGGTTATCCTTTTTCTCCTCTGCTAAGGACTTTACTTTCATTACTTTGTCTGTCCAAGTGCATCCAACTCTTTCATCTCCCACAAAATTTTTTGTTGTTACTGAGGCTTCATCACGAATCACCAGACTTTCTGATGCAAATATGTTTAAGTAGCTTTGAGTTTATCTCAAAGTTTATACATTTTAATTATTGAAACGATCAAAGAAAATATTTGAAATTCATGTACATTTTATTTTTACTTATGTACTTCCATTTAACAAAATCATTATTTCTTCTAAAAGTTATTAAGAGTTTTGACATTTTGCATTGATTTAAATAATTATATGAATTCAATATTATTTAATAATGTATTAGCTTACCCACAATTGGACTGTCTCTTAGTGTCTTAATTCGAACTGAAGAGCCATTAGATATTTCAACTTTATCATGGTCATCCTCTTTAAATAGTAAAAAGACATCCCCCGGTGACGACTTTGCCAAAATGTCTTTAATCATGACTTCAATTTTTGAATCATGAATTACAGATTTAACTTCATCAACCAAAAGTCTATCCGTCTTTCCTTTTGCCTTGACATCTGTAATAAATTTGTTAAAGCTCATGCAAATATTTGATGACATTCGTCATTCGTGTTGTTGTTTTATTTAAATTTTAAAGCTAAATATATATTTTATAATTTTTCTGGTTTTTTTTTGGGGGGGGGGGGAATGAAATATGTTTGACAAAATAAAGGGTTCAAATTAAGGATAAACCAGTAAACAGTAATCATTGCTTGTTAAAAGTAGATTTCAACAAACCATAAGAAGAGTTAAGGTATCCTGTAGAAACTTTGGTTGTCTCATTGAAGTTAGGCTCAATTTCTTCTCCACTGACATTAAACTTCCTTCTGTAAGCCGTTTCTATTTCTAAGAACAAAATGTAGTATCTTGCCTAAAGTTGACAACACAAAAAAAAAAAACGATTTACAAAATGTATCTCTTTATAACAAAATTATATATTATATGGTCTCCAAATAATCAAATAATTTTTACTTAATAACCAATTTATTTAGATGTTGTTAATACTTAAATAAAAAATAATGCTCTGTCGTCATATTTATTTTCTTAAAAGTATGTAGTGTAACCATATTTTATTTTTTAAAGACGCTTTGGTTGTGGTGACAGTTGGCGTTGGCTAATCTAATTATAAATATTTTAAAATTCACCTTTGAAGCAGGTGATCCATTGCTTAAACTGGTAATGCTAATTCTGGCTTGGTTTTTGATTTTGCCTTCACACAGTACACCAGGATTATCTCTGAAGATAAGAGAATGATATGTTTAAACAATTTTATGAATAGTTAGGTTAAATTAATTCTGATTTGATATTCATTCAGCAAAAGAAAGTTTTAGAAAGCCTTAAACTTAAAACACATTACATGCTTTGTTATTTGTTGCACAGATTAATAAGCCTTACACTTGCAATTACAATGAATGAAATTAAATGCTGAAATTATAGGAATTAGGAGCCTAATAATTATAAATGGTGGGCAATTTATTACACTTTCACTCACTGCTATAATTATGCATTAGTATTTATTTAGCTATAATATATCATGAAGTTTTATGTTTGGCTTGGTAAAAATAATGGATCGTGTCGTTGTAATAGTTTAAATTAACTTTAAATTAAATAGTCTAATTTTTGACGATCGGTGAATCACAATCTTGACAATCAGGCAGTGAATCACAATCTTGACAATCAGGCACAACTGTCGGTTGAATTACATTAATTACAATGTTGTTTCTTGATTAATTTTTAATAACTTACTTCGGCGACTTAATTAAGTCAGCTTGAAATTGGTCCCAATTTCCGTTCCAATGTACATTTTGAACAGGCAAATTTTCTAGTGGCTTGTTATCATAAATACGACTCATCTTTGTAGTGATATGAATATGTTATTTTTACATAGCTGTATATGATATATTATAAATAGGCCTACGAGGAAGTTGCCTTCAAAATTCTCCACATCCGACCCAATTTACTTCCGTGAAAAAAAAGTATATAAGTTTCGGGTGGGGGGGGGGGGGCAGCGCGACTTGTGAATAGCCTATAAATATTTGAATAGGTAAAGAAACTGTAATGGGTAACATCAAGGGCAGGGTAGACTCCATAGTCATAGCCATAGTGCCATAGTATAGAGCTCTTATACTTATTATCACCTATGTGAGATGCTTTTAAAACTTCATAAATAGACATAATTTCATTCAAATTTTACGATAAAATTTCATTCTACCACAATTATGTTACTAATGTTATTTTATGAAAATTGAAATTCCATATTTTTTAATATTTATATCATTGTCGTCGTCGACGACTTTGCAGTTGGAGCCACCTCTCTGGTCTTTTATCAATGAGGTAGGAAATGTCTTCAGCTGCGTTATTTACAAAATGTCAATAAACTTTCAACTACAGTACTGCGCTCAATGAAAATTATATTTAAATGAAATTATTTTAATCAAATCATGTCCGATTATGACATTAAAAAATCTTTTTTATCAGTGATTATTGATGTTCATACTCACTTGACCGATAGATTGTTGATAGAGGTAATGAACCGTAATAATAAACGGAAACCTAAGCCTAAATTAATTATAGTAAATCAAGAAAGAAAACTGTAAAATGAAGAAAAACCACAAAATAATAGTAATAGTAAAATAATGAAAATCCAACTTAAAGTTCCATTGAATTTTGAATACACTTTCACACACTTTCTTTCAGGTTCCAACAAAATTAAAATAAAAAAGTAAAAGTTATAAGAAAGAAAATCAATAAAATGCATATCAAAGCCATTTTCCAAAATGTATGCTTAGAAGTAGTGAGCACAGTGACGTTATGTCATTTTAATCACTCCATTTTCTATAACCACATAATTTTAAAGTACCCGATATAGAAATAATTTCTCTATTTTTTCTTAACATTTCCATGTTTCTTGCATTTTCGGATGCTTAAAATGACACTTAAAGGCAAAAGGGCAAGTAATTATTATGATAATAAAATTTAACTTTTATTTTAATATCCATTAATTATTCACATGAACTTTTGTAACATCACTTTAATGTTGAAGTATTCCTTCGCAGCCACTTCTTGCAATGAACAAATGTACATTTTTCAACAAATGTACCGGGTATTAAAATTGTACGTTTATTTTAAACATGACATTTAATTTTAATAATGCCAACTATATTAAAATAAACTAAGAAAACAAACAAAAAACCAATATTTACTAAGCATACCTTCTGCATATTAATACTAATATACATAAAAATAATTATCCAAAAATAAACAAAGGGGAGTGAATCCTACACAGAAAATTAAATAAACATGCAAATGACGTCATGGCAACAATTCTCTGCATTGGCCCTACTAAGATATGAAGTAGTAGGTCTAAACTTTAGTAAAGGACCATCTTTAACTTTTAAACGATGTCACACTATTTGGTAGATTTTTTTAACAAACAACCCCCACCCCCACCATCACAAAATTGTAATAATAATTTGACACTTTCATCAAATAATCTCTCAAATTTGTGACCCCGTCAGCCCCATCCTCTCCAAGATGCATGATTTTTGTCTATCTGGATATAATTTAAAATCTCATTAATTTATGTTCAAAATAAACTTATTTGTTGACAGACTAAAATAGTAATTTTGTGCAATTTTAAAAAAAAAAATTATTTTCAGGATGTCAGAAATATCATTGACAGAGCTCTTCAAGTAAGAATTTTTTGAAATAGTGTAGTATGTTAAACTTATGGGCTTAAGTATTTCTTACCCTACCATGAACCTCAATGCTAATATACTCAAGATGCTCTCATTAAGCCTGCATGAAGGATTCTGAATCTTATGATGTTTTGAAGGAACCAGAAAATTATAGAGTGACTGTCCATTCTGCCTATTTAAAAAATTCCACTCAATGATGGCGAGTATTCACATGATAGGGAGATGAGGAGACTTAAGTTAGCTTTACAACATCAAGGAGACAGAGTTAATTTGAAAAATTATAGACCAGTATCTAACTTGTAACTTTTATCTAAAGTCATTGAAAAACTAGTTCTAAAACAACTTTTTGCTTACTTAAATGACCACTCCCTTCTCAGTCCTAGTCAGTTGGCTTATAGACCTTTCCACAGCACAGAGAAGCTTTCTTGAGAGTCACCAATGACCTCTTGCTCGCATAGGACAGCGGTAATGTCTCCATCATGATCCTCTTAGATCTCAGTGCGGCCTTTGACACTGTTGATCATGAAACCCTTTACAAGACCCTTGAAAATTACTTTGGAATTTCTGGTTCAGTTTTGTCTTGGTTTAGGACCTACCTCTCCGATAGAATGCAGGCGGTCGCCGTCGATGGCTTTCTCTCCGGCAGTGCTGGCTAGGTGTACGGAGTGCCACAGGGGTCCGTTTTGGGCCCGGTTCTATTCACAATGTATACCAGGCCACTGCTCCATTTGCTCGGAAGGCATGCTGTTGAGAGCCAGTCATTTGCAGATGACACACAGCTATACAAGCATACACATCCCTCTCTTGTTGATTCCGCTGTCCAGACTTTGCGGGAGAGCATTGGTGATGTCAAGTCATGGATGACACTCAGCAAGCTGAAGCTTAACGATGACAAAACGGAAGCACTCATTCACAATCATAAATCATCCACTAACTCAGCTCTCCCCACCTCATTTCAAGTTGGTAATTGGTAACTCCGACATATAGTTTACATCCTCCGCTTGGAATCTTGGTATTATTCTGTCTAACAATATGTCTCTCGATAATCATATCTCTCACATTTGTCGCTCTGCATACCCGCTTCGACAGCTTCAGGATTCTATAATCATACATTTTATTTTTAAATATACAGTTATGACTGATGGAGATTTTTGCAATTATTGCCAAGACACGCGTATTCTTTCTGTTCCCAAGACACGCACAAAAACATATGGTGGACAATCTTTCTCTTTCTGTGCCCCAAAACAATGGAATTCTCCTCCACTACACATCCACAATATGCCAACCATCCAGGCCTTCAAAACTGCACTCAAAACAAATCTCTTTAAACTTTACTATCCTGATTCCCCCTCTAACTGATAAACGATGCTGCTGGGTGCCATCCATGGCTTGATATGTTAATAGTTCTGGAATGTTTGGAGTGAATATACATTTGTTTTGTTTTTATAGAGCTGTTTTTTATTTCATTAAGGTATGTTAATTTTCAATTTCATGATTATGTTTGTTAAATTGGATGTACATGGAGGTGAGCCCAGCCCTAGGCTGGGGTACCCTGCTATATAAAACCACTAATAATAATAATCTTTGCTCCTTCAAAAATCAGCAGCCTTATCTATTTTTAAAAGCTGTATAATGAGAGAAAATAAGAACAAAATACAGTTTTTTTTTCAATTAAGAGATGAACAAGAGAAGAAACATTATGTTAAGGAACTTCTCGACACTTAGTTTTTCAACTTAAGCTGAGCATATATAAGTTCAAGATAATAAATATATTTTAGTTCTTTGTTAATTGTGTTAATATAAGCTATAAGTTATTGAATTTAAAATAGACATAATTATATAGTCTAATATAAGAGCTGTAGTGACAGCATATTATTATTTTAACTTTTTAGTCTTTGGATTACTCAAAACTTTTTTGAAAATGTACCTTATTTAAAATTTTGGTAACTATATCTTTTACCAGAATGAACTAGTTATGTCAAACCAGGGTAGACAGTATAATCTGTATAAATTATTCTGAATAAAGATTCACAGTTCTGTTTCTAAACTGAGACAAAATTTTTATTTTTAGATATTTAGATCTTGTTTTATTTGTTGCTCTGCTGTACCATAGTTTTGTTTTGCTGTAAAATCATATGTGCAATCCTTTTCTTTGACTAATTTAACCAGTTTACTATTTCAATATTACCAGAAAGATGTTAGAGCAGCTTTGGTAATGACAGAAAAGATTACAGATTTTCAATGTGTTTTAGAACTTTCTGAAAGGTATGAAAGCATTTTTCTAAATTATTAAAACTTTTTCGCAATCATACATGATCATTTGTTTAATACTTGTTTTGAAAAACTACCTATAAAACAATTCTTCTTTTAAGGTATCCCAAGTTTGTAGTTCCCTGTCTAGGAGTGCATCCCATCCAGGTAAACATTTTAGTATTTGGGAGAAGAAAAAAATTCAGTTCAGGAATTACATTATTTTAAAAATCTAGACAATGCTTAAAAATAAATATACATTTTATATATATATATATATATATATATATATATATATATATATATATATATATATATATATATATATACACACATTTTTAAAATTATGAATGAGCTTCCCAGCAAAATGAGAATATAAGTTGTTTCAATAAAATTATACATGAATTACAGAAGCCACATTTTAATTAACATTAAACAGGTAGAGAAAAATGTCCAAAAAGAATTAGAAGCAGCTTTATATGCACTGTCAACAAATTAAATTGCTGTTTTTTTATAATAAATAAACTAGTGCTTTTTTTGTTTTAAATATAAACGAATAAGAGTTGCCATTATTTTTTTTTAACAGTTATGGTTAATTGTATTTTGATAAGTTCATTTTTCTTTTCATCACTAGGCTACTGGGCAACATGATGAAAAAGGAATTGAAATCAAGAGAAGTGTGACAGTCCAGGTATATTTTGTTAATTTTGAGTGGGGGCTAATATAATTTTATTTCTGCATTAAATGTTGAAACCACAAGCTATCTAATTAAAATGAGGTTTCCCTCAGTTTTTTTTCTTATTTTAAACTGTACAATTTAATCTAAAGTCTTAGCTGTGCAAACATGAGAGCATATGCACTAAGGTGAAATTACACTTGTGCTCATACTTAGGTAAAATTAGGCAGAGAAATGATCAGGTATTATTTTTTATTCAAACTAGAAAAATAGTAAATTTTGTAATTCATATCAAATGTTGGTGGCACTTGCTAAATCTTCTTTTTTTTTTTTCAAGGATTATTATGGAGTTGAAGAAGCCATTGAAAAAGCCATGAATGTCATAGGAGGCATTGGTGAGGTGAGCAATTTATTTTAAGAAATACAATTTTTTGCTGTTGTGTTTGAAAGAAAACAAATTGATAATTTAAGCTTTCAACAATATATTATTTTGTAAATTGATCATTTAAGATTTTGACAATATGTTAGTGTTAGGTTATTTAGACTTTACCTTATCAACAGCAGACTACTTGTTATTATAATAATGAAATCTTACATTCTTTCAGATTGGTCTAGATTTTAGTCCAAGGTTCTGCCAGACAGCTGATGACAAGGAAGTACAGAAACTAATTCTAACAAAACAAGTAAGTGTTGGTCCATTTTTATGTGATTATTTCTTGCAATAAAAGAGGAGCTCACCAGTGTGAAAACCAATCAAGCCTTTAGATGTTTTCTTCTTACAGAAAGCATTCTCATTATCAAAGAAATTTACTCATAGCTATAAAATATTGTTGACAAACTTTAATTTATGTTGGTCAGCACTAAGATAGTTCATTCATTTTAGTATGTTTGTCACAAATGACTGGGGCGGGGGTATAGGACAGAGCTCCATTGTTGTTAAGGTAACGTATAGGATGGAAGGAAACTGCTGTTAATGGGGTTAAGTTAAGGTTAATAGACTCTCACATCTTGATATAGTGGGGGATTGTTTCTTTGGATAATAGTATGTTCGGGTTTTCCAGACTTCGCATGATAATTTCTGGGTTAACAATGGGAAGGTCTAATTGACCGGAAATTAGAGGGCATGGGTGTGTTTATAGATAGCATTCCTGGACCACCTATGGGGGGTAGAGAACCACATATAAGAGGGAGCTTTCACTGAGTTAGGTTAGTTGAGGGAGAGTGAACAGAGGTACGACGAGTTGAGGAAGAGGGAAAGGAGCGACAGTAGTTAGTTGAGGAAGATAGAGAAGAACTACGGATTAGTTGAGGAAGAGAGAGAAAAGAGCTACGATAGAACTGAGCAGTTGTTAGGGAATACTTGCTAGAGACCAGAAGACGACAGATGACTGGAAAAACGTATATCTTACCAATAAACACTTTCATTATCGTTGGACACCAGAAGTTTTGAGTTGTTGCATTTCGTCCAAGTCTACTTTGTGCTTTTGTCTGTCTCAACGCCTAGACACCCACAATATAAATCACAGAGAGGAGCGGTCCTGTACTGACCACTACTAAGTCAACATAGTTTGTGTTAAGTCAGGACCGGAGCCCTCCTCCGTAACAACCGTTCTGTGACATCTGGGGGCTCGTTCCGGGGTCTAGGCAACAGGAGATAGACAAAGCTGACGTAAAAGAGATAGAGAACAGACGTCCCTAGGATTCAACAGGTGTGAAGGGAGACATGACGTCAGTGTTGTGCAGACAGTCGGATTTCTGGAGACCAGCAATGTACCACCAAGTGAAGCAGTGTGACGCACCACTTTGCTACAGGTGCCATCGTGCAGGTCACATTGCTAGGTACTGCACTAACGCACGGCGGTGTTACAGATGCTACTCAACTGGTCATCTGGCTCGAGATTGCTACAACGAGCGCCGGTGTTTTCGTTGTTATGGAAGTGGACACCTAGCCAGAGACTGCGAACGGCCACGGGTCTGTTTCAGCTGTTTACGACCAGGCCACACCGCCGTGGGGTGTCAATTTCAGGGGCGTTGCTACAAGTGTCACCAAAAGGGGCATGTCGTGAGAAATTGCCCAGCCGTCCGTGGCACGGAGGAAGATAAAAATTCAAATTGCAGAGATGTGAAAACGGTATCCACGTGTTTCAGATTAGGACAGGAAAAGAGGTGTATAGAGAAGAGAGAGAAGTCTTTAGTAAAGAAGGATAATAATAGCACACGTAAAATTAAGTACGAAGAAGAAAAAGGAAATGGTAGTGAAGATGAAATTCTAATAGGAGGAATTTCTATTGGTGTCGGAGTGAAGGAAAGTGTATTTGGGTTAGTTGAAGACCAAAGGGTTAAAGTGTTTAGACATTATCTGTGTAGTGATATAGTGGTTAGGAGAGACTTAGTTGATGACAGCAAGTTGACAGGAGAGAGATGTACGGTTGTTCTATTGAATGATGCAAGGCTAAAAGGAGAGAAGGCTATAGTCACGATCAGCACCCCATATATTTCAGGAAATATTAAAGTAGTGTGCATTCCCGACATAGTCTATGATGTAATAGTGGGGAAAGTTCTTTAGCACTCATATTGTTAGGATGTGAGCGGTGCATATCTGAAGGTGGTACAGATAAACAGTTAAAAAGTGTTTAGTTCAGTGTGAGGATAATCTCCATATCGTCATCAAAGAGGCTTTCTCAAAGAGACGTTAGACTTGTTTTTAAGACACTAGTAAGTTTAGTTAATTTAGCTGTGTTATCTTTATTTGAGTTTCACAGGTGCATTTTTTTAAAAACTTGTGTAGTTAAAGTAATGCTAGGGATGAGTGTAATCATGTGTTTTAACAGTTGTGGTTGGGTTAAACATTATGTTTGATGAATAATATGAGCGAGTAGCTGCCCCTGGGCTATTGTTTAAGAAGCCAGGCGGGCAGTAAGAGGTCATGTCTGAAGGACAGGGCACACTGGGCCTTGATAAAGGCAGTGTGTGTGGATTAGAGTCTAGTTGTGTTGGTTAAATTAGAGGGATAGCTGGTCTACACTTAGTGATGGTGAGACAGCATTAGATAGTTAGCGGTCTACTCTAAGGGAAGTGTGAGATAGCACTAGATGAAGAGTTAGGTTTTGGATAGCATTAGGTGAATGATAGGCCTTCACTACATAATGCGTAGAATAGCGTGGGATGGAGCTATAACCTGCACTGGGTAATGTGTAGAGTAGCTTGAGATGGTCAGCTGTAGCCTACACTGGGTAATGTGTCGGACAGCATGGTTAGGGCAGCTATAATTTGCACTATGTATGTGAGTTAGAAGTGTGTATCATTCAACCCGATCAGTGGGTCGTGGGATCAGAGAAGGAGATTAAGACTTAAGGTATAAGTCTAATTGCTAGTATGATAGTAATATAAGTTATCGTGTTAGACACACTTTGTTCTGAGATTGATATAGTTTAATGAGAGATCAAAATGTTTGAATAAGTTTGTGTTTAGTCTTTACAATGTTCATGTTGTTATGGTCAATTATTAATTTCGT
>CAXITT010000020.1:1055053-1080347 GCA_964033795.1 Lymnaea stagnalis
AGTTGAGGAAGAGGGAAAGGAGCGACAGTAGTTAGTTGAGGAAGATAGAGAAGAACTACGGATTAGTTGAGGAAGAGAGAGAAAAGAGCTACGATAGAACTGAGCAGTTGTTAGGGAATACTTGCTAGAGACAAGAAGACGACAGATGACTGGAAAAACGTATATCTTACCAATAAACACTTTCATTATCGTTGGACACCAGAAGTTTTGAGTTGTTGCATTTCGTCCAAGTCTACTTTGTGCTTTTGTCTGTCTCAACGCCTAGACACCCACCATATAAATCACAGAGAGGAGCGGTCCTGTACTGACCACTACTTAGTCAACACAGTTCGTGGTAAGTCAGGACCGGAGCCCTCCTCCGTAACAACCGTTCTGTGACAATGTTGATCCCCAATACATTTTGTTTTATTCTTTTTAATATATTGTTAATATTTGTAGAGCATTAGTACAGTAATCCTATTTATTCCTCTTTTTTTTTTAATCTGTAGTGAACGTAAAGTTGAAATGTTTTACACAAATTTCTTTTCAGGTTCACCTAGCACAGAAGCTCAACTTACCTATGTAAGATTTGAAAATTTATTTCATTTATTCACTTACTAACAATTTGAAACAGATCTTAACAGAGTTTAACAGATCTTGTCTCACCACCACCCCCCATATTTTTTTTTTAATTGGCATAAAAATTAATCATAGTCTATATAAAGGTAGATTGGTTCTCCTATGTGGGTTGTTCTCCCACGGCCCTGAAACAAAAGATACTTATTACTGAGATCCTTCACACTATTTAAGCCAACCTTTTTCATAAAAATCTTGTATACCAGCTTAGCACTGACACATGTTCATAAAGTTATATTCAAAAACGATAAATCTGTGTTACTTAAAGTATGGTCTGCTGACTGCCACCTATCTGGAAACTAATACTATATCATTTTTTTAATACCCGTAATAAGCCTTATTTCATATTTTACTAAATTTCTATATTGTTCTGAGCCACATAAAAATGAACGTTAATACCATAGGACTGGTCAGTAGTGGCAACAGTTAGTTGTAGAAGGATGAGCACAGATAATGAAAACATCTTTAAAGAAGGTTAAAAAACAAAAAGAATAATAAGCCACTTTTTAATGCGATGGTGAAAGTGATTCAATGGATCAATGTGATTTATTTATTTTTTATAGTTGCTGTGTGTTACAAGATTTTAGTATAAGTATGACACTGGTAAATTAATTCATTACTCAGATCAATGATAAAAAATAAATGATTGGTGTTTTTTTATCTGGATTTATAGAAATAAATTTCTGTTATTTCTACAGTTAAGAAAATGATTGCCATCTGAAAAAACTTTAATGAAAAGGGGTTTTCCATTAAATTTTATCCAATTATTCTGTAAAGAACATCTAGAAACTGATAGCACTCATTGGTGTATTGATAATTGAATATATATGCTAACTATTTTTTTGTACAATTCACTTACCCAGAAATGTCCATTCAAGATCTGCTGGAAAACAGACAGTTCAGTTGTTAAAGGAACTTGGTAAGTACATCTACCCATGAAATTATAATTGTCTATTGGTACACAAAATAATTCATAAAACGGATTCTTGCTCTCATTTGGATCACTTTTTAACAAATTATTGAACATTATTTTATTTAATTTTTTTAATAAAAATAATAAATTATCTGTTTGGTTCATTAAATGTTAACTGGCCTATTTTTAAAAATATTTTTTATTAACTTCTCAATTACCATCTCTAATCATATTCTATTTATAAAAAATAATAAAGTACTGCTAAAAATAAACATGCTGCAATATAAATGGAATAAAGCTATAACTGCTTCTAGGAGCTCAGCATGTATTACTTCATGCCTTTGATGGAAGAGCTTCTGTGGCTCTAGAAGGCGTTTCCAGTGGCTTTTACTTCTCTGTGACAGCAAATATTTGTAGAGACCCACAGGTAATTGTAAACAAAGACTAAATGAAACTGAAAAGACATATGACACTTATTTTTTTTTAAAACCTTAATTTAATTATAGAGGTCAACTAATTACAAGTTTAAACTATATTACAAAATAAAAGCATTGTTACTTCTATAATTTTGTATAATGATTGATAAAGTAAATTCTGTTTTCTATTAAAAAAACTACTGATAACTTTGAGGTTACTGTATTTTATTGTTAAGAGAATAATGGTTAGTTTTAATTCATTACACAATTTACAGCAATATAAACCTTTTTACCTACTTCTATAGGAAATTAGTAAAACAAAGTATGGTCAAACCTGAAAAAAGCAATGCAACAAAACAACAAATGTGTTGGCAGGAAGCCTTCTTCAGTGAACAAACAACAGAAAAAAACAATAAAAATAAAATTAAGAAACAGCACTTGGCTGAGAAGTATTATCCGAGAGGACAGCTAAAGGGCACAATTTTTTTGCTGCTCTCTCGGATTTCTTTTTTCACGTTTGACCATAGGGTCTTCCATAAATGACATCACATAAATTTTGCCCATTTTTTACCCCCCTCACAAAATGTTAGACCCCCCCCCCCCCCCCCCAAAACCCTCCCCCCTCTAAAAAATTTCCTGTGTCCATTACTGTCCTTTACAAACCCTTAAGAAAATCACCTGCAATGGATGCAAATTACTGCACCTGTGTCAGAAACATTGCACTAGAATAGTGGTTCTTAACCAGAGGGAAAAGTACCTCCCCAGCCCTGAGTCGCAGAAGACCAGAAAAGTGTATTTTCTGCCATTGCTAGTTGCTGTTTTTAAAAAAAAAATTAAAATCAGTTTTTATGCATTTAATTACCATGAGTAAATTTTTTTCTGGTTAATTTTTTTTGCACATACTTATATTGGTAATTTATTTCCTTGTTTATAAAAAGATAATTGAAGAAATAAAACTAAGATAACTCAATTATTTAATTATTTTCATATTTTATTACAATATAATTTATACGGTTTGGGGGGGGGGGGGGGATGTCTAAAACGGAGTGGGCCAGCAGTGCTGCCAAAAGGTTAAGAATCCCTGCCCTAGAGCATTTACTAAGATCAACCCCCCCCCCTCAACCATCCCATTTCAGGTCCTAATTCTATGACTCCCGTTTCCACATTTTGACATAAATTCTCTCGACTGTCCAAGTCACTACACCCATTTTCTCCTCCTCCATGGTGGCCTGTAACTTGATCAGAGGCCATTTTCCGGCCTCGCATACCTGTACGTGATCATAGTTTAAAAATAAAATAATTTAAATTTTTGTATAAAAGAACGTTGTTAAAAATATCTGTAATTTAGGGTTAATTGGTTAAATTCTTTACCACAATATTCTGCTTTCATGTGACATCACATTGCTTAAGGCCCGCCCCCCCCCCCTCTTCACACATCATCACAACCACCCCTGTCGGGCCCCCCCCCCCCCCCCAAAAAAAAAAAAAAATATGCGACATCATTTATGGATGGCCCCATACTTTATTTTACTCAATTTCCTATTTTGCTAACCTGATTGCAGCCTCTCCCCTTATTATCATTACCTACCACTATTACCTTCATAGGGTTGATGTCTTTGTATATGTAGTATATTTATTTTGGATATTTCATTACTGGTTGACAAAGTGCTACAGAGCTGAAATTTCTTTCACTGCTTAGTCTGTTAATCAGGTGGATTCTTTTATATACATATTTGTAATGAAATTTTGCATCTGAAGCAAAAGTAGTTGGTGGCTTATCAACCAGCAATAGTTATTTTTTTATTATTCTTTTTTTTTAAACAAAGATTTTGTGATCATCACTATTTTCTTGCCTTTTAGCTTCAGAAAATGGTAAAAATGTTACCAATAGAAAATTTGATGGTAGAAACAGACTCACCAGCTATTGCCCCCCTTAAAGGAGTAAGTACAGACATTTGTGGTTTTTATCAGACATATTTCATTCACTAATCAAGTTCAGAAACTTACATGCTTCTTTTCAGTTAAAATATGGATGCTCTTACACATGTTTATAGGTTATTCACTTTTTAAATATTAATTGCATATCACATATTTCAAAAAGTTCAGATTTACAAAGATCCATCAAAGTCAAAAGTGATAATAATTAGATAAAGGTTAAGTAGATTTGATATTGTCTTTTATTAACTTTTAATAAAAGCATAACTATAATGTTTTAACAACACATATTGTTTGGGCCTATTAATAACTATGATTAAGTTTACTGCCTCCTTTATATGCATGTTGTATTTCAAAATATTTTTTAAATCCAAATTTCAGGCTGTGAATGAACCGGCTAATGTTGTGATCTCCTGTGAGCATATAGCCAGAATAAAAAAGTTGGATATTGAAGATGTGAAACGTATAACAACCGAAAATGCTGTTAAAGTTTTTCCCAAACTGAAAACTTTATTGCAATGATTGGCTTTCCTGTATTGTTGGTTTGTGGGCATAAAGAAGAATAATTTCAGTAGCAACTGTTCTCAAATAAAATTGTTAGTGGCAAAAGATGACTGATGTCTCCAAACTGTTGATGCTGTTACTGTTGCCCTTAACAATAGTGAATTTGTTTCAAGGAGATAATTGCAGTGTTAGAGGAAAGTAGATTTAATATTTTTAAAATGTATTATTTCTTTTTCATATTGTGACAATGTTATGATGATGATCTTTTTTTTTTTTGTATAACATATTTTCATCATCACATAAAAAATTGTTTTTGTTATTTAATGTTGTCATTAATGACATGTGGCAATTTTAATTCTTATATTTAAAAGTGTCAATAAACTAAATTATCCTAATGAAATCATACTTATTTATTTATTTTAAAATTATGCAAATGTTTTATAAACATTTCAATTCTGCCAATAAATGTCTACATTTAATTATTTTACTTTCACAGAAAAAAATGTTCTGAAGTACTGATATATATCATTAAAAAATGGATATGAAAATAATTAAATAAATAGTTATTTTACTTTTATTTATCTAATTAAATTTCTAAAAACAATTTTAAATAATACCAATACAAGTTATGCACAAACAAAATTCACCAGAAATTCTTGGTACCATAGATCACACAATTTGGTCAGATGGGGTTTCTGTAAATGTTAAAATAAGTTTTAAAATTAAAATGCATGTTAAAGTATCTAGCCAAAAAGTGGTGGTGTTTGATTTAAATTTAGGTAATCCCTTATTTTAGTGCGTTTTATTATGTTTTTGTAAATAAATTAAGCTAAAGTTAAAGGTGCTTAAATATCAGATAAACTAAACAATTATTCAGCAACTAAAATATGTAGTTAGGCCTACTAACCAAAGAGTAGAAAATCTAGGACAGTTATATATGTCTAATATATGTATAAGTCTAATATATGTATAATTAATAATAATTTGGTGCATTTTTAATTTTTAAGTACAAAAAAGCTTTTGAATTTAACTATAATTGTAATGTTAATCAAGCCCCAGTAACAACTGATGTCAAAACAGCCCTACTATATGGTGCAGAAACTTGAAAAATAACGGTGAATCATGCAGAAAGTGCAGACATTCATAAACACATGCCTTAAAAAATTCCTGAAAATCAAATGGCCAAATACTATCACCAACAAAGATCTACTAGAAAGGACATACCAGGTGCCCATTGATGAAGATATCATAAAGAAAAGATGGAGGTGGATAGGGCATACGCTCCGAAAGCCCCCAGATAGCACCACCAAACAATGCCCAAAATAACCCACAGGGAAAAAGAAAGAGAGGAAGGCCTAAGAATACATGGAGACGCGAGCTAGAGGCAGACACGCCAAATATGGGATACACCTGGAAGCAATTGGAAAGGAAAGCACAGGCCTATGCCCCAGATGAGGTAGAAAGGCATTAAGTAGCAACTGACACAATGTGATTCAATTATTATTGTCTTAATTTGTCTTGTCAAGACTCTTGGCCCTCTTTTGACTATGACTTTCTAACTCGAGTTTCTAACACTATTATTACTATTATTATTATTAATTAATTACTCAAAAAATAGCATATCTATTTTCTACAGTCTATAGACTATAGAGTCTTGTCAAGAGTCTTGTTGAAGATTTCATTTTTTAGCTTTATTTACATTTTTAAAAATATTAATGACACAAAAATACTTGCAATGAGTAATGAGTTACAAAGGTGATTTTAAAAAAATAATACTGATACTGAAATTCGCCTTCAATGTTCAACAACACTGTCCTATAACTGACATAGATCAATCTGAGAAATTGACAACGGTTCTCGGTAAATGGGGTGACCGCATAAACCAATGTTCTTTCAATAATTCGCCAAAGAGGGACTAGGTCTGTATTTCATTGAAAGAGTTATGAATTATAAGTATATTATTATAATCATTTATTCATAAGGTTGAAGTTCTCACAATCGTTGATGCAGCATTTAAAATAAATTCGTATAAATAATATATATACCCGGACCGCCGTTTAGCCGTAATGAGTAATGTCCGTAAATATTTATAAAATTATAATAATAACATTATTATTATTATTATATTATTAGGTAAAAAATGGGGACACCTGCCACTTTTTTATCGCATTACACGAATATATCCCTAAATCGATCCCTATGCCTAGCCTGAACCCTCAAATTATTGATCCCTAAACCTAACCAGGAGACATATATTTATATCATATTCATATACATATAATTATAATAATAGTAAAAATATGAAACCGTGGTTAACCTATTCTTTCGGTATCCTCATTGGTAATACCCTAGGATCTGTTCACTATACTCTATACCTTTCCAGTTTTCTTGCTATGCCACGTTTTTTTGAGGATTTTTATACATTACATTCATTCCTCTGTAGTTTGAGCAGACCAGCTTAGATCCTTTTTTGTGAATAAGTATTATGAGTGCAGTTTCCATTCTATTTACTTTTGGCATTTCTTCCTCCTGCCAGATTCTGGATATGAGGTTGTGTCGTATTTGCCTATGCAGCTCGTTACCACCTAGCTTTATCAGTTCTGCAGAGATAAGGTCTATTCCTGGGGCTTTGTTATTTTTCATGGTAAAGATCACATCTTTTATTTCATTCAGTGTTGGTTGGTTGACCAATGGGTCTGGTCCTCGTGGTAGAGCGTAATTCTCATTGGTTCCTCCACCTGAGCCATTCAGTAAGCCTTCAAAGTGTTGTGCCCATCTCTCTAGTACTCTACTGCTCTCTGTGATCAATTCTCCATCCATACTTTCTCACATGTGGGATCTTGCATGAAAGCCATTCTTCTCCTGCTTTATCTTCAGGTACATTTCCCTCACATCTCTTTCTTTTGCCAACTCTTCTATCTCTACTATTTTTTATTTTTCCCAAGCACGTTTTTTCTTTCTGCAAATTTTGCTAGCCACCCTTTTTGTTTCATTAAATAATTGCTGTGTTCTTCTTGTCTCTCTTTGCAGCATTATTAGCTGAGCCTTGTTTCTTTTTGCTATAAGTTCTTTGCATTCTGCATCATGCATCCTGTTCTTTTCACTATCGGCTTAAATCCAATCGTTTCCTCTGTTACAATTTTTACTATTTTTTTTTTTTAATTCCTATGATTAAAATTGATAAGCCAAGAATTATTTCTCATTTGCAATAGTGCAACTCCGTAAATTTATCATTGCCTTGCCTGAAGAAATAGAATGGCTAATATCTTCCTTCTAAAGTATAACGATTCAGCACTTAAAAAATATCACCATTTTCTCTGCTTGATATAATTAACATCACCACTTTCTGTCTTTTGCCAGCCACTGGGTAATTTAGTAGGACCAAGAAAGCATCCTCCATGCTGTTCTGAACATTTGAATTTATAAAACTATTTAATAGCAAAATTTAACAAATATGTTGCAAGTAATTATCTATTTATATGATTCTTTTTTTTCCCCCATACAATACATCATAGAAAAATATAAATCAATTAATTTTTTTTTATAACACCCCCCCCCCCCCTTTCCCCCTTCCCATCAACAATTGTAAAACTTTTCCATGCCTCCCATATTTTTTTTACATAATTTATGTATGGCTATTAATGACAAAGGTTCCTTACTCTCTGAAATTTAATTAGCATACATAAGACCAGCGTGGGCTGCAAACTGTTGGAGCACATAATTGTAATCACAGTCATGAAGCATCTTGAAAGCCAAAATATACTCGATGACTGTCAACATGGCTTTCGAGTCAATAGATCATGTGAGACCCAGCTTCTCGAATTTGTAGAAGACCTGATGACCAATCTGGAGAACCACAAGCAGACTGACGTGCTAGTAATGGACTTCGCAAAAGCATTTGACCGTGTGAATCATAGTTTGCTTCTACACAAACTCCAGAGATATGGGATTCAAGGCACCACTAAAACATGGATCTCTAGCTTCCTCAGCCACCGACGCCAAGCAGTAGTGGTGGGCGGTACAAGCTCCTCCTTTGTCAATGTGAAGTCAGGGGTCCCCCAGGGATCAGTCCTGGGCCCCTGTTTGTTCCTAGCATACATTAATGACCTACCGGAGAAACTGACATCACAGGCAAGACTGTTTGCAGATGACACAGCAGTGTATAGGACGATCGCCAACAGATCTGACCAGGACCAGCTACAACAGGATCTCAATCTGTTAGCTGAGTGGGAGATGAGCTGGGACATGGAATTTCACCCTGCCAAGTGCCAGACACTATCAATCTCTAGAAGTTGTACTCCTCTACACTACCAATACAAACTGCACGGCCATATTCTTGAGCAAGTTTCCTCCGTAAAGTACCTGGGTGTTACCATTCAAAGAGAGGTCCGCTGGGACGAGCATATTAACAATGTATGTAACCAAGCAAACCAAGCCTTGGGGTTCTTAAGGCGAAATCTAAAGATTGGCAACTCCTGTGTGAAAGAAAGAGCATATAAAGCCTTTATCCGTCCGATTTTAGATTATGCATCTTCAGTCTGGGACCCATTTACCCAGAAGAGCATTGACAGGTTGGAGGCGGTCCAGCGACGAGCAGCACGCTTTGTCCTAAACCGCTACAGGAATACCTCTAGTGTTGGCAGCATGCTAGAAACACTAGGCTGGTCACCATTGGAGAAACGACGACGACAATCCAGGCTCTCCATGATGTACAAGATAAATAATGGGCTGGTCCACTGTTCCAGTATTAAACAGAAACTCGTCCCTCTCCCCCATAGACAGCGACGAGGCCATGACAGGCAATTCAGGCTCATACCAGCAAGAAGCCAGTATAGGAGCTGCTCATTCCTGCCCAAGACAATCAAGGACTGGAACAATCTTTCAAAAGGAACGGTTGAGGCGACAACACTAGACACATTTGTGTCTATTGCCTCAAGCCTTCAAACCCCTAGTGCATGATTTCCTCATCAACACCAGTAACAGAAACATTGCAAATCCCATCTACATGCATAGGAGCCAAAATGATCAATAAATTAATCGTGAGCCCTTAAGATATAGAAGAAGTTTTAAGCACAAAAAATATAATTTAAACCCCCTCTTCCTTGTAGCCACAAATCCTATAGCTAAAAGCTACAGGATCAAACCTAACAAAGAAATCTGAACATGGAGTCCCATAGGAGGAATAGCATTGTACTGCTCAATCAAAATTCCGTGAACTCCTGCAACACATGGAAAACAGGGTTTGCTCACTGGGAAACAGTTCAGTCTCCAATAATTAAAAAGACAAATCACACAGTGTTCATTTTTTATCCAGAGATAGTTCAAGCCAAATAACAGAAATGTCTCTTGGAGACGTAATGATGCCCCCCAAAAAGTATATTTACATTAGAGAGTCGATCAGGGGTGCCACTTTTCCAGATTATCCCGGAATTCCGGATTCGTGAGGCTAAATATTTTTCAGCTCCGGATTCGCAAGTTTTTATTTTCTCTCGCTCCAGTTCGGTTTATTCAATGCTAATAAAAGACAAGGTTAGATCGGATAGTCAGGATTTAGAAAATAAATGCTTAACTATATATATTTCTTTCAGTGGAAGAAATATATTCTTGTACTTTATTAATATATTTACTGGTATTTGTTGACTTAGATGAATCTCAAACACGTGCATAAGTTGAAAGTAAATATATTTGTTAATTTTTAATTTAATTCATATCAAAGAAATTCTTTGCCCTTTGCAGCAGTCAGTTTATGACGCAAGTAATGCCTTGGGATAAGGAACACAAACACCATTCCCCATACCATAAGGTGAGATCATTGCGCTTAGGGTTATACAAGGGGGACTCAGAAAGTCTTCTTTCAATCTCTCAAAGGCTCTGGGCGTATAATTAGACTTAAAACTAGAGTTAAACTAAACTTAAGCTAAGACCGCTATCACTGTCCTAATTGGTCAAGACCACAATATATTTTTTGAAAAAGGATGTTGTTCTTTCGAATGATACAGCTAGCTCACATTAAGGATGTTGCTCTTTAGAATGATACAGCTAACTCACATTAAGGATGTTGTTCTTTAGAATGATACAGCTAGCTCACATTAAGGATGTTGTTCTTTAGAATGATACAGCTAGCTCACATTAAGGATGTTGTTCTTTAGAATGATACAGCTAGCTCACATTAAGGCTTGTTGGCTCATGGCACTGAAATGGCATCGCATTCGAAGAGGAATAAGTCTGATTTGTATTATTTATTATAAACCTGTAACTGAAATGAAGTACTTCACTGTGCAAAAAATAGTAGTATGAATAAATAAATATCTATAGCTTAAAATTAAAAATTACTTGGAAGATGATAATCACAAGTGCATCTTTATTTATTCAGTTTATTTTAGCTTTCTTCTTTCTCTACATTTTAAGTTGGCCTGCCATAATTCTCATCTGAATATGGCAATGGGAAAATTGCATTTAATCAACATTGCATCTCTTTGCTCAGTGTTAGGTAAAATATTTTCTTCTACCCCCATCTGTATGATTTTATGTTGACAAGCCCTTATCTCTTTAGCCAATAATTTGCATTCTTATAATATCCCTGTTTTAAGTCCTGTTCAGAGATATAACTTTCAAAATTACAGGCTTTCATCTAATCTCATGTGTCACTAGGATTGTTATCATCAGCTTGTAATAACTGGGGACAAACATCTGAGCGTGTTATCTTTTAACCTGTGCGTAGCTCTTTTGTTTTAAAAACGTAAGCAGCTAATCAGTGCAGTCTGATATTACTGTAGACTAGTTTTTCGTACATAAAATTGTGTCATCTGATTTTTAAATGTGCATTGAGGCGCTATTATTTCTTTTTTTTACATTTGAAGTTTGTATTTTAAGTTAAAATTATTCATTGAAATTGGCTAGGGTTACAAATTTCTATCCCAAAGGACATGTTTAAAACGTGTTGCTCAATAATTGACTGTATCATTCAAAATAGTGTTTGTGTAGATTTAAAAATAAATATTGTTAGGACCGGAATTCTAGTTTATTGTTTATCCTTAACTTTAAAATGTTTTCCATTCTTTTGTCTCATCTCCTCTGCAAATCTGGAACACCAAAAATCAGATTGGTTGTTAAAAAATATAAGTTTTTCTTCACTTGTGTGTGTTTGCTATCAATACTTGTTTGTTTTTTTTTAAATTTATTTACAGAAATACTAACTAGACTGTATGGTTCCTTACAAGTGAATGTACATAATGATTCCAACTAAAATATTGATAACAGTAGCGATCTGGCTAACTGCAATAATTGGTAAGAGTCAAATCTTTTTTTTTATTACGTTTTCTGAATCACCCTTATATATTGAATAGTTTTGAAATTCCTACCCCCCCTCCCCCAATCTGGATCTGCAAGTGGAAAGGGGTTTGATCGGATTAGAACATTTTACATAAGGGGACATGGGACAAAATGTCTACTTTTGAAGTATTGTTGTCAAAAGTTTTAGAAAAATAAAATATAAGGACCTTCAGTTCGGGAATTCAAATTTGGCATGTACTTTAGGGGCCATCCCTTTGTTACATACGCATTAAAGACAACTTCTACCCGCTCCCCCTGTTGAACTCCTATATTTTTTGGACTTTTCCCCTACATGTACATACATATAATCATTATCACCCTCTTCCCCCCAGGCACCTGTTGAAATGTATTTATAGACTATTTTGATGACAACAGCAATTAAACGATGTAGAAAATACGGTGCAGGTTTTCTCCCTTGTCTGTTTGGCCAACAAAATAATTACGAGCTGTCAATAGGCTTAATATAACTGTTGCAGTGTCTGGTGTGTTACTTGTAAAAATAAAAAAGCAACAGTATGAAACTACTTTGTGCTGTTTTTTTTTTAAGGCCTTTAGTAATACTTTTGAATTATGGATGTTACTGATTTTTTTGTCAGGAGACAGTTTACTTTATTAGAGATATAATTAGGTTATTTAGGGACTGTCAGAATTTCAGAATAGTTATAAGTTATTGTAGAATTTTTAAATTAAACATTGTAGCAAGATATTTATGAATATTTATAAACATTTATTCATCAGGTTTCATTATAGCCACGCCAGTTTCTGACGTTTCCACAACTCCAACTACCCCCAACACCACTTCCACAGCTCCAACTATCCCCAGCAGCACTTCTTCAGCTCCAACTAACCCCAGCACCACTTCCACAGCTCCAACTATCCCCAGCAGCACTTCTTCAGCTCCAACTAACCCCAGCAGCACTTCCACAGCTCCAACTATCCCCAGCACCACTTCTTCAGCTCCAACTAACCCCAGCAGCACTTCCACAACTCCAACTACCCCCAGCAGCACTTCTTCAGCTCCAACTATCCCCAGCAGCACTTCTTCAGCTCCAACTATCCCCAGCAGCACTTCTTCAGCTCCAACTATCCCCAGCAGCACTTCTTCAGCTCCAACTATCCCCAGCACCACTTCTTCAGCTCCAACTAACCCCAGCAGCACTTCCACAACTCCAACTACCCCCATCAACACTTCCATGGCTCCAACTGCCTCCAGCACAACAGTTAAGATCAGTGAAACAAATATATTGATTACAGACTCAGAAGACAGTTTATTTGTAGAACTGGAAGGTAATGTTGGTCCTTTTACAAAAAAATAATCTTTGAGTTAGAGATATTGATGCATCAAGTCTGCTTTGGATACATGGCAACCTAAAAAATTAACATTATCTTTACCTCTAATATATTGCTACAGCAACTTAAATGATGCACCCTATGTCCTGGATGGAATTCTAACAGGTTATCAATCCCTGCCATGTATATCACTGCATATGTTTTAGCAACACATTAATAAATAAATGGGAAAAGCTATGGCCCCATTGCATCATCTATCTTGCTCCCTTTCCCCTTTAAAAAAAAAATGACATACAAAAACTTACTAGTTAATGTTTCCCTTCTGCATTCTTGGGATTTATGAGATATATATGGATATTAATAATAATATTTAAGGGAAAGCAAATGAAAGCTTACTAGGCGTGAGGTTAAGCGTGTACAATGCCACCTCACCTCTACCAGTCGGCGGTGATGCTTCTTTATCCACCCTTCTCGAAGGCACCCTGGATGAACAAGGGCGACAAGTTATCACCAAAATTAATAACAAAAACCTGAATTGGAAAGTGAGTAGCTCTAATCTTCTAAATCACTACTGTGTTACATTAATATCTCAGCCTGTTTTGTTGTTTTTTTTTTCCAAAAAAATAATTTCCTTACAGAGTTGACTTCTAAAAGCAAAGACTGAATTTTTAAAACTAAATTTCTACCCAGGGAAAAGAAATTTAAAAATCTACTCTCAACTCTGGTTGTTTTCACATTAAGCACATCCTATCTTGCTTTTAGTTATGTTATAAAAAGTATTATTTCAAGAACTGTTTGAATGTTAATTCACATGTTTAGGAATCATAAAGATTATCTACCAGTTGTGTCTTCAGGTACATTTTCCGGTGCAACTTAAGAAAGTTAATTTCCGGTTTAACAAGCTGGTTATGATTATAAAATAGCCGCTTATGATAATTTGCCCAGTACAATTTTTTTTTGCAGGCAATTTCAGTCTTTGAGTCAGTATTAATAATACTTGCCTACAATGACAAACAGGAATCTTTGATTTACTCAAGCAAGGGGGACATTGACCCAGGAATAGCTGAAAAATACAACACATCCTATAATCTAATTTTAGACACAAAGTAAGAATTTTTTAATTTTGTTTTTTAAGTTCAAGTCTTTTAGTTTTCTAACTTTTTATAATTTCTAAGTCTGGCACCCCCTACCAAAGTAACAATGTGAGTGCCGGGTGGTCAAGTGGTAGAAACTGAGTCAATTCCCAGAAAAAGCCTAGATGAGCAAATCAACAGCAGCACCCCAGGTGGATGGTGCTTGTTAACCATGGATGGCAACTCATCTAAGAGAAGGCAAACTCTGTAACCTGGAGTCCAGGCCCAGAGTTTAGGCCCATAGGCAGTACGACATTGACGCGATGAAAATTCTGACAACTCCCGCGATGTTGAACACACAAGACACATTGCAGGCCAGTTGTCTTGATTTTGTTTAATTACATTGGATCAAAAATGCGAGGACGAGAGAGTGAGGCTGTTTATTGTTGTCACTACAGTACAGCCACAGCTATGATTCATTCTGTAGATGTCAGCAGCTAATTTAATTATACAATTGAAAACTTTAGTGCTCAAAGTACTTAAGTAACAAAATATACATTTTGAGATAATTGAGTTCAAATATTCTTTTCGTCTATAAAATATGATCATTTTCATATTTTGTTTTATTTAAATAAGGGACTTTGGCACATTTTAATGAGTTCAAATTTATGCAGTACACTTGGCTAAACCGGATAAGAAAAGGTCACAGTTAAGGTTCATTAAGGTCCACTTTTTCTGCACGCAAAATATGCTTAAAAGCTATCTGCTATAAAATATTGATAAGTTTATTGCAGTTATTAATAATACCCACCTCCTCAAACTCCTCAACTCCAGTTACACAATTTCTAAAAATAGTCCTGTTTGTGGGATCGCTGCAAGTCAGCTAATGTTATCGACTGGTCACTGCACCAATATGTTACTAGGATTGTTCCATGTCATTTAAGCTCCTCTTTAAAAAAAAAAAAATCCCCACAACCTGTGCACCACGCGACACAAAGACAAAAAAAAATTATATCTAAGTTTGCTTGCTTGAAAAGGGTTCAGAGCCAGCACAGCATGTGGAGACCAGGAACATGTCTGATCTCAGGGAGGCTAACTTCTTTCAAGGCACATCGAAACTCACCTACATGAAACCTGTCCATGTGACACCTTAATTACAAAATATCATGTGAAAAAAGGAATGGGGAAAACCTGAAAGAAAAAAAAAAGGACGCGTTAAAACAACGAAAGTATCAGCAAGAGGACAGGGAGAGGAATGGAGCAGAGAGTTCACATAGGCAAATGGGGGGGGGGGGGGGGGGGGATAAATTAATTCAATTTAATATTGTAGCTGTGGGCTGAAAAAATTATCTGGCAAGGACAATGAGAAACTTCCTGGAAAGCCGTTCCTGGAATTTTGATTCCTGAACAACACGTCATACATTTAGAAATGGATAAAGTCTTTTAAAATTAAATTTCTTCTTAGGCGTTTGGAAATGGAAAGTTTGTCCCTGTCCAGGTGCTCCCAAACCGTTGACACTTCCGGTTTCGTCCTGACACATGCGACAAAGGGCAAGCCGAACAACTGCACGCTGTCCAGTAGTCACAATTTAGAAATGAAGCTCACTCGCAAAGGATGCACTATAGTCAGTCTTCCCCCTGACTACAATCTGACCATCGCTAACAAGATAATATCAGAAGTCAATAGCAAAAGTCACTGTGGTTTTTCCAGATTGATGCTTAAAGGTAAGCTTCTGTTTTTAAATGAAACCAGCAGAGCTTTTCTTTGAACCTGTGTTGGTTTGAACAACCTCGGTTATTCAAATAATTCTGATGATCAAAGTAAATGAAACAAACCCAGTCTAAGTAAGAGTTGTGTGTAATTAGACCTGAAGTTAGATCCTGGGCAAATAGTTGGTGTAATTGTAAGCCAGTGGTGTAATTGTAAGCCTGTGGTGTAATTGTAAGCCTGTGGTGTAAGTGTAAGTCAGTGGTGCAATTGTAAGCCTGTTGCAACATTTCATTTGTCCGAGAGAAACTGCTTGCCCAGCAGTTAGTCGGTGAGGGCCGATTCTTCTATAGTCTGGCACGGTTTCTATGTGTCAATGAATGACCATATAGTTTAGATGAGTGATGGCCAATTCTTCAATAGTCTGCAATCGTTTAAGGGCAACATGGGCAAACATCCTTCCCACTAAGCCAAGGAGAGAAATTCCACGGTAGCTATTACAATCACTTTGGTCCCCTTTATTTTTGTACAATGTTATGTTGGCGTCTCTCATGTCCTGGGTAATGTGACCGGCTTCCCAACAAAGACAGAGAAGCTCATGCAAGGGCTGAAGTAGTATAGCTTTTCCATTTTTTAGGACTTCCGAGGGAATGCCGTCAATCCCTGGTGCTGGCGTAATACAATGATTAGTATTAACACAGAGTTAAATGTTCATGTACACCTAATAATGTGTGATAGGGCTGAAAATGGCAATGTGTGATAGTGCTGAAAATGGCAATGTGTGATAGTGCTGAATATGGCAATGTGTGATAGTGCTGAATATGGCAATGTGTTGTAGTGCTGAATATGGCAATGTGTGATAGTGCTGAAAATGGCAATGTGTGATAGTGCTGAAAATGGCAATGTGTGATAGTGCTGAATATGGCAATGTGTGATAGTGCTGAAAATGGCAATGTGTGGTAGTGCTGAATATGGCAATGTGTGGTAGTGCTGAAAATGGCAATGTGTGATAGTGCTGAATATGGCAATGTGTGATAGTGCTGAAAATGGCAATGTGTGGTAGTGCTGAAAATGGCAATGTGTTGTAGTGCTAAAATGGCAATGTGTGGTAGTGCTGAATATGGCAATGTGTAATAGTGCTGAATATGGCAATGTGTGATAGTGCTGAAAATGGCAATGTGTGATAGTGCTGAAAATGGCATGTGTGATAGTGCTGAATATGGCAATGTGTTGTAGTGCTGAAAATGGCAATGTGTGATAGTGCTGAATATGGCAATGTGTGATAGTGCTGAAAATGGCAATGTGTGATAGTGCTGAATATGGCAATGTGTGGTAGTGCTGAATATGGCAATGTGTGATAGTGCTGAATATGGCAATGTGTGATAGTGCTGAAAATGGCAATGTGTGGTAGTGCTGAATATGGCAATGTGTTGTAGTGCTAATATGGCAATGTGTGGTAGTGCTGAATATGGCAATGTGTGATAGTGCTGAATATGGCAATGTGTGATAGTGCTGAAAATGGCAATGTGTGATAGTGCTGAAAATGGCAATGTGTGATAGTGCTGAAAATGGCAATGTGTGGTAGTGCTGAAAATGGCAATGTGTGGTAGTGCTGAAAATGGCAATGTGTTATAGTGCTGAATATGGCAATGTGTTGTAGTGCTGATTATGGCAATGTGTGATAGTGCTGAATATGGCAATGTGTGATAGTGCTGAATATGGCAATGTGTTGTAGTGTTGAATATGGCAATGTGTGGTAGTGATGAATATGGCAATGTGTGATAGTGCTGAATATGGCAATGTGTTGTAGTGCTAATATGGCAATGTGTGGTAGTGCTGAATATGGCAATGTGTGATAGTGCTGAATATGGCAATGTGTTGTAGTGCTAATATGGCAATGTGTGGTAGTGCTGAATATGGCAATGTGTAATAGTGCTGAATATGGCAATGTGTGATAGTGCTGAAAATGGCAATGTGTGATAGTGCTGAAAATGGCATGTGTGATAGTGCTGAATATGGCAATGTGTGATAGTGCTGAATATGGCAATGTGTGATAGTGCTGAATATGGCAATGTGTGATAGTGCTGAATATGGCAATGTGTGATAGTGCTGAATATGGCAATGTGTGATAGTGCTGAATATGGCAATGTGTGATAGTGCTGAATATGGCAATGTGTGATAGTGCTGAATATGGCAATGTGTGATAGTGCTGAATATGGCAATGTGTGATAGTGCTGAATATGGCAATGTGTGATAGTGCTGAATATGGCAATGTGTGATAGTGCTGAATATGGCAATGTGTGATAGTGCTGAATATGGCAATGTGTGATAGTGCTGAATATGGCAATGTGTGATAGTGCTGAATATGGCAATGTGTGATAGTGCTGAATATGGCAATGTGTGATAGTGCTGAATATGGCAATGTGTGATAGTGCTGAATATGGCAATGTGTGATAGTGCTGAATATGGCAATGTGTGATAGTGCTGAATATGGCAATGTGTGATAGTGCTGAATATGGCAATGTGTGATAGTGCTGAATATGGCAATGTGTGATAGTGCTGAATATGGCAATGTGTGATAGTGCTGAATATGGCAATGTGTGATAGTGCTGAATATGGCAATGTGTGATAGTGCTGAATATGGCAATGTGTGATAGTGCTGAATATGGCAATGTGTGATAGTGCTGAATATGGCAATGTGTGATAGTGCTGAATATGGCAATGTGTGATAGTGCTGAATATGGCAATGTGTGATAGTGCTGAATATGGCAATGTGTGATAGTGCTGAATATGGCAATGTGTGGTAGTGCTGAATATGGCAATGTGTGATAGTGCTGAAAATGGCAATGTGTGATAGTACTGAATATGGCAATGTGTGGTAGTGCTGAATATGGCAATGTGTTGTAGTGCTGAATATGGCAATGTGTGGTAGTGCTGAATATGGCAATGTGTGGTAGTGCTGGAATATGGCAATGTGTGGTAGTGCTGAATATGGCAATGTGCGGTAGTGCTGAATATGGCAATGTGCGGTAGTGCTGAATATGGCAATGTGTGATAGTGCTGAAAATGGCAATGTGTGATAGTGCTGAAAATGGCAATGTGTGGTAGTGCTGAATATGGCAATGTGCGGTAGTGCTGAATATAGCAATGTGTGATAGTGCTGAAAATGGCAATGTGTGATAGTGCTGAAAATGGCAATGTGTGATAGTGCTGAAAATGGCAATGTGTTGTAGTGCTGAATATGGCAATGTGTGATAGTGCTGAAAATGGCAATGTGTGATAGTACTGAATATGGCAATGTGTGGTAGTGCTGAATATGGCAATGTGTTGTAGTGCTGAATATGGCAATGTGTGGTAGTGCTGAATATGGCAATGTGTGGTAGTGCTGAATATGGCAATGTGTGATAGTGCTGAAAATGGCAATGTGTGATAGTGCTGAAAATGGCAATGTGTGGTAGTGCTGAATATGGCAATGTGCGGTAGTGCTGAATATGGCAATGTGTGATAGTGCTGAAAATGGCAATGTGTGATAGTGCTGAAAATGGCAATGTGTGGTAGTGCTGAATATGGCAATGTGCGGTAGTGCTGAATATGGCAATGTGTGATAGTGCTGAAAATGGCAATGTGTGATAGTGCTGAAAATGGCAATGTGTGATAGTGCTGAAAATGGCAATGTGTGGTAGTGCTGAATATGGCAATGTGTGATAGTGCTGAATATTGCAATGTGCGGTAGTGCTGAAAATGGCAATGTGTGATAGTGCTGAAAATGGCAATGTGTGATAGTGCTGAAAATGGCAATGTGTGATAGTGCTGAAAATGGCAATGTGTGTTAGTGCTGAATATGGCAATGTGTGGTAGTGCTGAATATGGCAATGTGTGATAGTGCTGAATATGGCAATGTGTGATAGTGCTGAATATGGCAATGTGTGGTAGTGCTGAATATGGCAATGTGTGGTAGTGCTGAAAATGGCAATGTGTGATAGTGCTGAAAATGGCAATGTGTGGTAGTGCTGAAAATGGCAATGTGTGATAGTGCTGAAAATGGCAATGTGTGATAGTGCTGAAAATGGCAATGTGTGATAGTGCTGAAAATGGCAATGTGTGGTAGTGCTGAATATGGCAATGTGTGATAGTGCTGAATTTTGCAATGTGCGGTAGTGCTGAAAATGGCAATGTGTGATAGTGCTGAAAATGGCAATGTGTGATAGTGCTGAAAATGGCAATGTGTGATAGTGCTGAAAATGGCAATGTGTGGTAGTGCTGAATATGGCAATGTGTGGTAGTGCTGAATATGGCAATGTGTGATAGTGCTGAATATGGCAATGTGTGGTAGTGCTGAATATGGCAATGTGTGGTAGTGCTGAAAATGGCAATGTGTGATAGTGCTGAAAATGGCAATGTGTGATAGTGCTGAAAATGGCAATGTGTGATAGTGCTGAATATGGCAATGTGTGGTAGTGCTGAATATGGCAATGTGTGATAGTGCTGAATATGGCAATGTGTGGTAGTGCTGAAAATGGCAATGTGTGATAGTGCTGAAAATGGCAATGTTTTATAGTGCTGAATATGGCAATGTGTGGTAGTGCTGAATATGGCAATGTGTGGTAGTGCTGAAAATGGCAATGTGTGATAGTGCTGAAAATGGCAATGTGTGATAGTGCTGAAAATGGCAATGTGTGATAGTGCTGAATATGGCAATGTGTGGTAGTGCTGAATATGGCAATGTGTGATAGTGCTGAATATGGCAATGTGTGGTAGTGCTGAATATGGCAATGTGTGATAGTGCTGAATATGGCAATGTGTGGTAGTGCTGAAAATGGCAATGTGTGATAGTGCTGAATATGGCAATGTGTGATAGTGCTGAAAATGGCAATGTGTGATAGTGCTGAATATGGCAATGTGTGATAGTGCTGAAAATGGCAATGTGTGATAGTGCTGAATATGGCAATGTGTGATAGTGCTGAATATGGCAATGTGTTGTAGTGCTGAATATGGCAATGTGTGGTAGTGTTGAATATGGCAATGTGTGGTAGTGCTGAATATGGCAATGTGTGGTAGTACTGAATATGGCAATGTGTGATAGTGCTGAAAATGGAAATTTGTGATAGTGCTGAAAATGGCAATGTGTTGTAGTGCTGAATATGGCAATGTGTGGTAGTGCTGAATATGGCAATGTGTTGTAGTGCTGAATATGGCAATGTGTGGTAGTGCTGAATATGGCAATGTGTGGTAGTACTGAATATGGCAATGTGTGGTAGTGCTGGAATATGGCAATGTGTGGTAGTGCTGAATATGGCAATGTGTGATAGTACTGAATATTGCAATGTGTGATAGTGCTGAATATGGCAATGTGTGGTAGTGCTGAATATGGCAGTGTTTGGTAGTGCTGAATATGGAAATGTGTTGACGAAATAATTTTTAGACAGCACCATTGTGTTGAGTCGTTACCTTAGTGCAGTAAAGATGACTCATGAATACATCTCTTTGGTTTTTGCCTCACATCGCCCATTCTTGATCTATTCCTGTCCAGATTTACAAGGAAGTCCAGCCTGTCTAGATAATGAGAAGACAGCGCTGTATGTCACGTTTCAAGTTCTGTATGAACTGCCTAAACAGTTGGCACTTGTTCTGTCAGGTTATCAAAGTTTCATTTTGGATGAAGGCAGTCCTCCAAATGTACTAAATCTAGCTGAAGATGTCTGGGTGATCAGCAACTGTACAGAAAATTGCCTGCCGGCTGTGAAGCCACCAGATTCAGGAGATGGTGAGTGATGAATAAATAGCACTGCTCCTGTCTAGATGCTTTATCATTATCCAGATCCCTTTGTTAGATTTAACTGTTACTTCAGTATAGAAAATATAACTGGAAAAAATAAAGAGCTATGTTACTGGTGCCCAGTGAAACTTGTCCAACTCAAAGAGGCAAAGATTGTAAAATTCATTACAGTATCTGCAAGCCCTTCACCTGGACACAGCAACCATGTCCGCGGCCTGAGTGAAGTGGCACAGCCAGGTCAATAGGGGCAGCAAAAAGATCTACTTTATACCAGTACCCACAATTTATGAACAGACAGAACCAGAGGCTCTCAGTCTACGTCTGGTCTGCCTAATTTCGTGTCACACAAGACCTGTGATGATTTTTTTTTTTTAAGTGTAAAAGGGATCATGGTTAACTTATACAAGACTAGTTGGATTCCAATGGATTTTTGTGAAAAGTCATATTTGCTATGTTATAAAGCATTCAATTTATCAAGTGGTGTTTTAATTGTGTTCATAATTTTTTTATTGTTCCATAAAATTCTTAAAATGTGTGAAATACAATTATGTATTGAATTTAAATAATTAACATTAAATTACTTTCTTTACAAGGCTATTTAGTTATCTTTCATATTTATCATGTAAACCCCTGAGAGGTTTGATATTGGACTTTGGCTTATCTTACTTGGCATTGAGTTCTCTGTATAAACTCAAAAATGTTAAATTATTATTTGAAATAAAAGCCACCCTTAAATTAAACAAGCTTTATCCAAGCATTCATGCCATAACTTGACAGCATTCATGCCGTAACTTGACAGCATTCATGCCATAACTTGACAGCATTCATGCCGTAACTTGACAGCATTCATACCATAACTTGACAGCATTCATGCCATAACTTGACAGCATTCATGCCGTAACTTGACAGCATTCATGCCATAACTTGACAGCATTCATGCCATAACTTGACAGCATTCATGCCATAACTTGACAGCATTCATGCCATAACTTGACAGCATTCATGCCATAACTTGACAGCATTCATGCCATAACTTGACAGCATTCATGCCATAACTTGACAGCATTCATGCCATAACTTGACAGCATTCATGCCATAACTTGACAGCATTCATGCCATAACTTGATCATGTTTCATTGAAGACGACAGGATTCGAGTGACAGTCGCAGTGGTAGTGTCCTGCATTGGTGTCTTTCTTATAGTCCTGGTCTTTGTCATCATTTACATGAAGAACAAGAGGAGAGGAATTCTGTAAGTTGTTGTTTTTTTTTAAATGATAACTACGCAAGCGTCATGAAGTCTCTTAAGTGGAGTGATTGGTATTGGTTATTGTGGGCTTTCATTACATCACGTTAAGTCAGGGTTTCTCAACCTTCCTAATGCCGCGACCCTTTAATACAATTCCTCATGGTGTGGCGACCCCCCCAACCACAAAATTATTTTCATTGCCACCTCATAACTGTACAGTACATGTGTTTTCCGATGGTCTTAGGCGACCTCTGGGATGGGTCGTTCGAACCCCCCAAAGAGGTCGCGACCTACAGGTTGAGAACCGCTTCATTAAGTTAAATCAGTTGACGTTTAATGCCGTAGCAAACTTGATTCATAAATATTAGCTTTCTAGTATTGAATTATAGTGATGAATAGAATTGCAGTACTAAAAGAGCAATTTAAAATGACTTAGTAATCAGAGTGTTGGGGCTAAATTATAATAATTTCAATATTCTGGATTTTTTTAATGGTCCAAATTTCCAGAAAAATGTGATTTGTGACACTACAGATTTTATCTGTATTGTTTATTGTAACTTCCGGGGCTCTGCTCTGCAGGCGACTCGATTGCACTAGTGCATGTTCTTCAGCTTTTCACAGTTTTACACGTTTTATTTAATTTTTACTTTCACTCAAGTTCTAGTGGATGTGCTAAGGCCGTTTTTCTCGTGAGTTTTTTTATTTTTCTCTTAATGGGAAACAGCTTTAATTTGGATTTTAGATATCAAGTATCTCAGCATAGTCAAGAAATGTCACTTCCGCCATTTCTGTAAACTTCCGCCATGCCAACAAAAAATGGCGATCGATTCCCGACCTAGACGAAGAAAGAGGGGCAGAAGGGGAGGCATTCGTGTAAAATGCAGAAACAGAGGACAGCGGGGCTTTCTTCCACCTGTTGTTTTGGGAAATGTCAGGTCACTGTGTAACAAGATGGATGAACTGGACTGTTGCTGTAAGAATTTCTATCAATTTCGTGAAAGCTCTTTAATATGCCTGACAGAAACATGGCTTAGCGAAACCAGATTCAGCAGTGGCACTGGACGAATTTAACATTTTCCGTGCCGATAGAACAACCGACAGCGGCAAATCCAAGGGACGGGGATTGGCAATATATGTTAACAAAAACTACTGTAGCATCAACAACAGTACAGTGAAACATGTAGTTTGTACACCCGACATAGAACTACTCTGCATTACTTTAAGGCCATTTTATCTACCTAGGGAGTTCACCCAAATCTGTATCATCCTTACTTACATTCCACCTAATGCTAACAAGGAGCAGACTACTGAGAGACTTTTGGATGTAATTCATGATTTCGAAACAAAAAACCCAGACTCTGTTCGTCTTGTTATGGGTGACTTTAATCAACTAGCACTGAATAAATCCATCCCAACTTACACCCAGTATGTTACTTGCCCCACTCGACAAGACCGAACTCTGGATATGTATTATGGTAATATTAAAAAGGCCTACAGGTGTCATGCTTTATTTCCACTTGGAGAATCCGATCACATAATGGTCTGCCTAACGCCTTGATATAAGCCAGTTTTAAACACATCAAAAATTCAATAAAAAACTATTGAACTGTGGTCAGATGAGGCGACAGGAAAACTTCAAGCCTGCTTTGAATGTACAGACTGGGACACATTTATCAACTCTTGCCCGGACATTGACGAGCTCACAAACACCGTCAATTCCTACATTAAGTTCTGTGTAGACGAAATTATTCCCAAAAAAACCATCCGAGCATTCAACAAGGACAAAGAAAAGAGAAATAAAGGAGGCCATCCACCACAAGAAGAACATGTTTAAGATTAACGATCAGGAATTCATCAAAGCTAAAAAATTATTGAAGGAAAAAAAATATCAGGGTAAAAAACAATACAAACAAAAAATCGAAAAATTATTCACTACTAACAATTCAAAGGCTTGTTGGGCAGGACTAAAGCAAATAACAGGATATACTCCTAAGCGAGAATGCCTATGTGTTGAGGATGAATTTTGTTAACGACTTAAATGATTTTTATTGTCGTTTTGACAGCCTGGACTTTGGAAGAGTGCACAATGAGATGATGAATTCATTTCAAGATGGCAGTAGTACACAGGATGGTACTTTATTGTTCACCGAACAGAGAGTGATGTCATTATTTAACCAAGTGGACACAGCTAAAGCCTCGGGGACCAGACAAATTAAGTGATCGGCTCATTAAACTATGTTCAGAGCAGCTCTCCTACATTTTTTGTTACATATTTAATAAATCGTATGTTACTCACACAATACCAGCAATTTGGAAAACTTCAGAAATCATACCAATTCCAAAGAAAATTAAGGTAACGTGCAACAACGACTTACGACCTGTTGCACTTACCTCTATTGTCATGAAATGTTTTGAGAAAATAATTCTGAAAGAAATTTTGAATGAAGTACAGCAAAAACTTGACCCCCACCAATTTGCTTATAA
>CAXITT010000020.1:1080386-1108264 GCA_964033795.1 Lymnaea stagnalis
GTGCTTTTCTTAGACTTCTCATCAGCATTTAACACTATCCAACCACACCTTATGATAAAGAAACTTTCCTCGTTAGGTGTCAATTTAAATATTCAGGCTTGGATACTGAACTTTTTAACAAATCGACCACAATATGTCAAAGTAAATAACCAAGTATCTCTAACCAGAGAAATAAGCACCGGGGCACCACAAGGCTGCATTCCCTCTCCTGTACTGTATACCATATATACAGATGATATTCAAAGCTCAAGCGACACCGTTCCAATCTTAAAATTTGCTGATGATACCACCATTGTTGGTTTAATATCTGAAGGAGAAGGCATATACCACAACTTAGTTACGAGCTTTATCAATTGGTGCGATGAAAATTTTCTCCAGTTGAATGTCTCAAAAACTAAAGAAATGGTTGATGATTTCAGGAGGGGGAAACACCAGATTACAGATCTCAACATAAAAAATCAAAATGTGGAGAAAGTGGAGGCATACAAGTACTATGGTGTCACCATTAATAATAAGCTAACATGGCATGAGCACGGCCAAATACTGTATAAGAAATTCAACCAAAGACTCTTCTACCTAAAAAATCTGTACAATTTCGGTGTAAACAAGCAAGTTGTTAACTTATTCTACCGTGCAACTATTGGAAGCCTCCTTAATTTCAATATTACCTGCTGGTGTGGGAATTCAATGTCTGATATTAAACACCGCATAAGCCGACTAATCAAGAAAGCTAGGAACATAACACAAACTAAACATCCTTTACTTGAAGAACTATTTGAAGAAAGATGTTTTTGCAAAACTAAACACATTTTGGATGATACATCCCACCCTCTTCATCACAGATACTTAGGATCGGGCCGTTCGGGACGAATTCTTTCCATCAGGGCGATGACTAACAGATATAAAAATTCTTTTGTTCCCCAATCTGTACGAATTTACCGGCATGCTTCCTCTGAAGTCACACATCTGAATGAGATCTAATAAGTCCCCGATTTTGCTAAGAGAACTCACTGAATGGCTGTTTGAAATAATTTATTATAAATGTCTTGTGTTCAAATTGTTTTATTTTTTAGCTGAAAATGTATAATGCAATCAAAAAACATTTCCATTTATTTGGATCAATAAAAGAATCTTATCTTATCTTATCTTAATAACCCCCTTGAAAAACCTTCCAAAATGTGTAGTTAAAGTGTTCAATGTTTAAAATGTCTTTATGTGTTTAGAATATCACACCTGTTACTGAAACAAAAGTGACTCCAAAATTCTATTAAGCAAGCAACTACTTTGCTTCTTACTTGATTTTTTAAAATGAAAAATGAATTGACATATTTAGAATATTACATAATTTTATTACTGTGCTTTGTTTGAAGACAAAAATTAATTGTAAAAAGAAATTACATACCAGGTAACTTAAATTTCTTTATTTTATTATAATTTTTTTCACATTTTCTTTGAAGGCAATTTCGTATGACAAGATTGGATGATGATGAGGATGATCTGATAGGAGATATGGATGATTTTGTTGGCAATCAAGGTCCTACCTTCCGCAACTTCAGTTAATCAATTTTTTTGTTATTATTTATAACTTCAGCATGTTTTGTTGATTCAACAGCTGTGATGTTTGATGGCTGGATGCCTCTCATTTGTGTAGTCATATACCAATTTGCTGTGGTTTATCATGGATGGATTAATTGTTGCCACATCCAGAAATATGTCTTTCATGCAGGAGCAATCAAATGGAATTTTCCACCAGATCTGCTGAAAGCTGCTGAATGTGTGCCTTGAATATTTGATGGAATCGTTTATGTTCTACGAGTGTACATTCAGCTGTCCAGGTGGTCAGGACATTGTTTTTTTTGTTTTTCATTAGTGCCAAGTTTCACTGTAATTAAATGCTGATCACAAGCAGGGCTGCCACACCTTGGGAAATTTCCCAAGATCTTGGGAATTCACTACCCCAGTCAGGGCCAAAACTAACTTTTTTTTTTTAATTCCCAAGATCCTTTTTTTTTTTTTTTTTAAAAACTCTTATATTATCATGATCTTGGGAAATATTTTGACCAAATCTTGGGAATTACAAAAAAATTGAGGGGCAGCCCTGATCACACGTACCTTACAGTAACTGGGGTTAAGGCAAACTAGGCAACAATAAGCTCACTTTGTTGTAATCCGCATTTGTCTAACAAAAGGTGGATAGGAGGTTGTGGATGTCTTCTGTGTTTGAGAATATTTTGATTCATATTTCTTTTCTTTAAGTCATTTGATTTATTTATGTAATTGTTGTGATAAATGTTTGGATAGGATGAAATATAATAAATATCAAATTCCTTTGTACATGTAATATATTAAATATCAGCAAGTACTGACGGTAAAATTATGAATATGTGAACGATTAAATCATTAAAGCTTGTTGCTTTTATCCAAGTTTGTGCATTTATACACAAATGAAAAGTTGAAAAATTCAATCAAGATTAAAGTAAAACTATTCTCTTAACTGTAAATGCTTTAGAGCAGGGTCGGCAAATTGCGGCTCGCGAGGCTCTTTAACGACCTGAGTGTGGCTCTGCCAGTCGGCCACAAATCGGTTTTGACTCCGAAAAACATGGTTCTTGACAGGTTCTTAAAATGAAATTGGGCTCACAAAAACTTTTTAATCGTGCTGCTGATTTTTGGCGCTTTTGACTAATGAGTTTGCCGACCACTGATTTAGAGTTTGATCAACCTGAAACTTAGTGCTACTTAGTGTAACTTGTATTGCTTCTGTAGGCTTTTCCAAAGTCTGAAGGTAATGAAGCATAATTTTAAAGGGGATTTTTTCGCTCATATTACATAGCCATACCCTCATCAACACATGAAGCAAAAAAAATACAGATACTTAAGACAAAGTCCTCAAGCTGTTTAAAGATTCACTTGGAACATTACTTCACATTTAGCTTTCTAACCTTCTCATCCCTGTGAATGGTGTAAATTATTATTGTTTTACAGTCATTTGTGCCTTTGTTGGGAGACTCTCCCCATGCAATGATTTGTCTTAATGTGATCAAATTGATTGTTGAAATAAGACTTAAAGTTGACTTGCCTTTTTTTTAAAAAAATATATTTTAAACTACTTAAAATAAATTGCTCTTCAAGTGTAAATACAATCATTGAAAGTACTTATATTTCTTGAAAACTGCTGAGAGAATAATTTTTATACCATGTTCATATTATGTATTTACAGAGGGATCTTTCTTTATAACAAATTTTTCATAATTATTTATCTAAAATCAAAAGTATTAACATAATACATTTTTTACAAATTATTTTTTGTTGCTAAAAATGCATGTAAATAATTTTTTTTTAAACAGCATCTTTGAATCAAATGCTTTAGTGGAATGTGTTACTTGTATTCACTAAATTTTAGAGTTTTGTTGTCAAAATGACTGTACCGTAGCTTATTAAAACATACAACATAAATCATAAAATAATATTTCTATTTTATTGAAAATATTCCAAGATTTTACATATTTGTATATAATTGTTGATTGCATTCCAGTAATTGTTATATTTTTGGTGAATGGTTTTTCAAAGTATTTTTCCTATATTTAAATGAAATATGTAACACAGCAATATGCAGGTAGATATTTAGAGGGGAAAACAATTACTTCCGCTCTACAAATAATATGTCGGTTTATCCGACATGATTCAGTAAATTCATTTTAAAAGAGGCGGTAAATTTGTTTTTTGAAATCTTAACCTTGAAGACATTCCAAAAAGTGAATAATGGACAGGACCCTTGAAGTTTGCAGTCAATTTATAGTTTTATTAAGTGCCTAATGTGTAGTGAGTTCAAAGGGGAAATTTTCCATGTTGATTTTCTGCATGTTAATGCAAGCATGATTTTATGGATGGCAGCAACTTTGTCTTGCAGGTTTTCTTAAGCTGCAGAAAATGTTAACAGATTCTTTCCTTTTTGCCAAAATATAACACATTCTTTTAACCTTGCATTCTGATATGGTTTTTTAACTTTTGTAACCTTACATTCCAATATTGTTTCTTAACTCTGGTAACCTTACATTCCAATATGGTTTCTTAAAACTTGTAAGCTTGCATTCTGATATATGGCTTCTTAAATCGTACAACCTTGTATTCTGATAGGGTTTCTTAACTCTTGTAATTTTGCATGACAAGGGGTAGTTGTTTTTTAATTTAATCTTCGTAACCTTGCATCTCAATAAGTTTTCTTAACAACTTTACAGATTCATTGTTTTCTTGGCACTGTTTGAATATACATTTTAAAAATGTAACTTTGCAATAATTAAATGTACAATGAAAAAATGTTATCATCAGCAAAACAACCAGAGGATTAATTTACGAACTGTAGATGATATCTATCTTGCTACTGTATCCTTCCGTAAATAATTATGTATCTGATTCTATCTTATTACAATATCCACTGTATTTTCTTTTCCTAAAAAGTTTTAGTGACCTAATATTATTTTTTAAAAACTATTTTTAGAAGCCTTAAGACATGTAGGGGGAACTTATAATTATACATTATTGGCTCTGCTGAAAAAGAATTATTGTAAAAATGATGTGATTAACTTTTTTGGACATTAGGTATTCCTAGTTTACCATCTTTTTTGACATATAGACATTCCCTTAATGCCATCACTTTCTTTTCTCCAACTGTTGTAAATAACTTTTCATTGTAGGTGGTATACTGATAGGTAGCAAAAAGACAAATGCATATATACAGATTCCAGTCTGAATTATAAAATATGCACATGGTGGCATGTTAATTTTTAGCAATATCTCATAAGTTTGAGATGCCCTGAACTACTAGCAGCCATAAAAAAATATCTCATTGCATTTTTTGTTTAAATTTTCACTTCCCAATTTTAAAAAAAAATAATAATTCTTAGCAGTTATGTTTTCCCATTTTTTAAAAAATAAAAAATGTATAATGTTGAAGATGTTGTGTACAGTACTAACTTGTAGTATTATTAAAATAAACACTCCTTTGATTGTTTTATTTTAATAAATAATTTAATTAAGTATCAATATTTCAGCCTTGATTATTTACATTAAGTCCTTATCTTACTTACGTTGACAAAAAGATTTTCAGAAAGATTTTTTAAATTAAAAAGCAAGTCAATTGATTTTACAATTTGATGCAAATTGTTTTTTTTTCAAATTTCATAGATTCCTCCATCTCTTTTATTGAACCGTTTTTCTTGAAATTCTAATTAGCCAAATTATACAAAACTTTTAAGGTGCTGCTTACCCTAAAGCTTAAGTAAATTATTTTAAAGCACTTTCAGCTCATAATTTTATAAACCGATATATATTTTTGAGTTAACCTAACTGGATGAATGTGTATATTTTTTATGAGGAAATAACAAGACTATGAAAGAAAGGGCCCTGAAACATTGGGTTATCCAAGTTCTGAGATGAGCTTCAAATCTTTTTTTTTTTTGTACCGGTACATTTTAAGGCACGAATACTACTATTTTTGAAAAATGGATCAGCCTACATTGTGGTATCACAGTAAGTTGAGTACAGATCTGGTGATTAAGCCAGTATCGAATCTAGATAAAGAAGTCATTGCAATGAAGCCAGTAGTGAATCTAGAAAATAGAAGTCATTGAATATTATTTTGGTGTTTGACTGGCGCAAAGGGGAGGGGGGGGGGGGCTAAAACACAAATATGACAAACAAAGGAGAGTGCACAGGTTCCATTTCCATAAACTCATGTTGGTTTTTAATGTACTTAAAAAAATATGATCAAAATATTTGATGCAAGCATTGTTAAATGTATGTATATTTTTGTCCAAAAAAAAAGATATGTTTTATCCAAGTGCTGTTTGATCTAATAATATGATTCAAACCGTTTTTGTAAGCAATGTTAAAATAATCTTAAAAGTGAAATTATTGAATGTGAGAAATGGCAATAATGACACTGGAAAAAATTTTATTATTTATTTGAGGTGTCCCTCACAAGACATAATGCCCACCAGGTCTCAGGAAGCTGTCTACATTCTTAAGTTACACTGTTATTTTTTGTTATAAAAGTGAACATCTATAGCTTTTGAACTTTGGATATTGAGATAGGGTCTATACTTAGAATTTATGAATAATCTCCTCCCTATTTCCACAAATTTTCTCTGATGTATTGGAAAATTCATTAAATTAAACAACCCCTAAAACAAAGTGTTTTTTTGGTATAAATCCTTTATATGCATTTTTTTTAGCATTTATGTATGTAATTAACCATTTATTAATAAGAAGCAGTTATGTAAATTGGGAAAATTCTAGTGAAAACATGTTTCATATTTCCTAAATTTTCACCTTTCAAAATATTTTTTATTTTTACTGCATATCCAAATACATCACAAATACAAAGCACATACATAGCAACAGCTACACAATTGATCTCCACACCAAAATACGCACCCATTGAACAAAGCACTAACATACCTCCCCCATGATTTTCGAGAGTTTGACAGAATGGGTTGTGTTCGGCAATGAGTCTATGTAACTTAACTTAGTTTCAGCTTGATAGGATGATGGGAAGTGAGGTCAATTAGTCTTCCCAAGATTTAGCCACCACAAAGAAAGAAAAGAAATACACGAAGAAAATGGAAGCTAATATGAAGGATTTAAAAATAAAATTTTTCATAATAAGCTTTTTATTTATTTATTTTTTGTACAATTTAAGTCCTTTTTTTATGCAGCTTTTAAGAGAGATTATTTAAATTTCTGTAGTTGGCAGTTGGTCTCCTAATTAAACTTTTTATTTAAAACATTAAAAATATGCATTTATATATTAAACTTGTCCTGAAATGTCCACAACTTATTGTCAAATATGTTTCTTGCGATTAAACAATCTTGAATGAAGTGACAAGCAACAATTTATTTATCACTCTTTACAGAATGTGGCATCATTTTATTTAATAAAGTTTATATTTTATCAAAAATCATAGTTTCATTGACTTATTTCACAGCATCTTTTAAATTAATACTATATTTCCACATTAGACTTCATTTGTTCTTATATTTTCCTTATTTATTAGAGCCATTTAAACAATCTTAATTTAAATATACATTATATTTATATGTTGTTATTAAAATACATAAATTAATAACATATTATTTATCTACTATCTATGTCCCCTATCTTTTTATTTACGCTAAACATAATATGCATACCTGGTGCCAAGATTTTTGTCCACTTTTTAATCTAGTATATTATTAAATACAAATTTATCCTAGATTGTTCAAAAAATCTTTGAAAAAAGCACTTTTCAAACAGCATTGCATTTGAAAATTCACAAAAAAAAACATATAAAACAATTTATGTTCAATGACATCCCATGTGGTTTTCACTGTTGGAAAGGAGTTTGGTTGTGTAAGGGTGCTCAAAAGATGTCCATATTACTATTACTTCAATTTGCTTAAATTAAGCATACCGAAAAACAAATATGTCTTCATGAATGGTATTCATGAATGTTAAGTGTTTAGGGTCTTTCCAAATATTATGCAAGGTTGAGGACCATATTGTTGGACTGAGGTGACGAGCCTTTCACGATCACACAAAAAAGTGACCATGCCTGCTGATCTGCTTACACCACTGATCTGTTTCTTGTCTTTAAATTCTCTTATTTCAGTAGACTTCTATCTGTGGTGGATTTGATACTTAAGGACATCTATTCCCTCTATATTTTAATTGTTTTTTAAATGTTATTTAAAACAAGCTTTAAACACTTAAATGGCTTTAATTATGAAAATGATAAAATGAACTATTATTTTGGTGTATGGTGAACATTTTAAACTGAAAAACAATCTGCAAAAGAAATAAAATGAACTCTTATAATAAAATGAGATCAATCATTTGATCAAGAAATTAAGATGTTTAATTTACAGGCCTTGCTTCTGTACTTTTATATAATACAGCTTGTTTAACACATCTAAATTTTGTTGTATGTTCCTTTTGAATTGTTCTCCATATTTAATCTCATATCTTGAGTTTCTAATCTTTTCAAGCCTTTAATATTCAATAAATGAAAAGAAATGTAGTCTATTATATATTTTCTTTAATTATGTAATCCCTTACATTAAATTCAAACATCACATTTCATTTGTGACATTTGGTTTTGATTAGAAAAATTGTTGTTCCCCCTGGTGATGTGTTCATGACTTAACACATTGTCATCATTGAAACAAAAAATATAATTCGAGTTTCAACTAGTGCCATTGGTCAAGAAAGTAGGACATGTTTCAGTTGTAATTTAATTTAAATTTGATATGTGAGATAGACTGGCAAGTTTCTGATAAATAATTAATGTGTAATTTACATACTCTTATTTTCTATCTCTACTGCCAGAACAAATATGATTTAATTAATACAAATTTATAACTGACTTTACCAATAATAATTTACAGGTGTCAATGTTCACTTTAATTCACATCACTTGTGATTTCAAAACGTATTAAATTGTGTGGATTTTTTGTATATGTGGTATTCACTACAAAACGAATTCATGTTTTTAACATAATGAAACAAATGCAAGTCAATATCAATTTATCAACAAATATATTTTATCATTGAGAACATTTTTCCAGCATGACCTTTTAAAAAAAAAAAAAGTTACAAAAATCCCAATACATAAAGGGGTAGGCAGGGGGTTAGGTATGTACAACAAGATTCATCATCATTTTTGTACAAGTGTGTGCAACTTCATTTTATTGTTGTTTTTTTAAAAATAATTAGGCAGAACCAAACTACAAAAATCAAAGAGTTTAAAGGCGTTTTAAAACCGTGAACATGAAAAATCAAACACAAACATTATATATAATCTAAATTGATTGTAATAAGGAAACAAGTTAAGGCAAAGATAAGACATAGAAACATAACAGTAGAGTGGGGAAAAATCAAATCTTTAAATATATTTAAAAATGGACTACATTTCCAACTAGATAGTACATCTTGAGGGTAGATTAATATTAAGATTAAAAATAATCAATGTTAGAAGGAAAATTATTCCATTTTCCTTGGATATTATTTTTGTAGAGAAGTGAAATATTCATTTTTCTTAGGTTAGTGAGACAAACCAAATCATTTATCACCGAAATTGCCAAAAACTAACTTTTCTAAACTGAAACTTTTCTAAGGCACTATAATTATTTTAAATAAAAAATGTCCCAAATTATTTATAAATATATACTGTTATGCTTATATTACCTGATAGAAATCTCTTTTAATTTGTAATTTTTACAACTCTTTTGAGATAATCTGTATTCATAATGTAAACAACTCCAATTTTAACAGATTTTCTTTATTTAGAGAAGGTAAAAATTTATGAACACTAATCCTATTCAATAAAAATATCTGATGGAGATACTCCCAGCAGTTAATGTCTGCCCACGACAAAGAAGGCTTTTTGTTTATTTACTGGGTGGATGATACTTCATTAAAGAGATAGCTTAGTGATTTGTAAAATTATCTAATTAAACAATAAACTTTTTTTATTTTTATAAATTCAAATCTAATTGATGAATTCAGTGGGTTTATTGCCAACACAACTATTAAAACCCATTTTTTAAAATAATAAATAAAGACTCTTAGGAACTTATTGCAGCATGTGCTAACAATAACAATGTTCTTTTCATTTTTTGGTGTAGTCGTTGGAATATTTGACTTAAGTTTGAAATCTGGGCAATCTGATAACTGTTTCCAGATTAAAATAAATATATGCTGTTTCAACAAAACAAAACCTGCCAATTTTAACTTAAAGTTGCAATTAAAATATTTGTTGAACAGCAAATGCTTTACTCATAGTTTTAAAAAAAGTGCTTACAAATACTACATAAAAATGTGACCAATGAGATTATGTCGTCACCAGTGCTTGAGTCTCTCATCTAGTCTTTTTTAAAAAAAAAAGATCAATAAGTTGCATTCATAAGCAACTTGTTTTTTTTTTTTGCTTTTAGCCTTTTCTTTCATTATATATAAGAAAGGCATTTCTAAAAGTATGCAATTACTTTAGTTGAATCAACCTCTTTAAAAATTAAGACTATACCAAAAATTTTATTTTTTTAAAAAGCTCATTTGGAAAATTTCAAGGGATCAATTTACACAAAATACACGTGCTCACAGTGCATCACAAAATGGTTTCTCTGGATAGCAGATTCTGATGTGTGCTGGAAATAAAACACATGAAATAACATCGTACAGAACTAAAACCAAACACACATTTAAAACTACGGAGCACCTGTTGTGCTAGCTTTAGGTGTGCCAATGCCAGTAGCACTGCAGGGTTCAGTCAAGAGTGAGGGAGGGTATGCAAAGAATAAACTATACTATTCAATCTTATACATTTTATTGACAAGTCCTTCTAAAAAAATATAACTTGTCTTGAATGGAACGTAACACACTTAACTTTAAACTAAAAATTGTATATAGAGACTTAAATCCAAAAAGTTTCAAGAAAATCTTTGTGTACAGAGGATTTAGAAGGGTTTGAACCTAAAACCTTGGCATGAATCTCAAAAACCTTGGCAAATATAACAAAAACTGCATTTTAATTATTAGTTACTCAAGAATATAGTTTAATTTATTTATATAATGAATCTCTCGGCTCAATGTTGGCATCTGTAAACAAAATTAATTACTGTTATCAGCCCTTTTCCGTCTCGCTATTTATGTTCAATTGTTTTAAAAAAACTAACGACATGTTCTTCAGGCTTGAATATATCTTACAATATAATCTATGTACATAATAATATATCATACAATGTTTTATGTGGTATTTGATCATAACTTAATATAGCTCTGAATAAAATAACATAATAATATGTACATGAATATGTGTGTGTGTGTTATTCATCAATTTGCACAATCTAATTACATATAATGAACACAACCTATCAAAAATAAAACGAATGCACTAATATTAGAAAGCAGTCCATGTCCATCAACAAACATGTTTGAAGAATAAGTCAATATCATTTTTAAGAATTGAGTACTACTTGTTCATTAAAGCCACCTGTAAAATTCATCTGTTATAAAATCTAAAGATAGATGATAAATTAGGATATTTGCACATGTACTAATAATTCCTATAAGCAGCCGGTTAATCCTAGTTTTGAAACAATCCTGCGATTGGCTAAGAATATAAGACAAAAAGTCTTAACTTATAGCAAAGGTGCTTTAAAGAATTAGTTTGTTTCAGTTGTGGACACAGAGTCAGACAAAAATTGCCAATTTTAATTATCACACAACAGTCCAGCAACTAGCTTGCACCACAGTTTAAACAGCATACAAGCAGCTGCAGCTGAAAAGGTTGAAACAATGCAATCAGTTGTTATCACAGAAATGATAAAATATGAATGTGAATTTTAAAAGATCTCTATCAGCCGAGGCAAAATAAAATATGTTTCACTAACCATGACTATAAATGAAGGAAGCCTTAGCTCAAAGCATATTGATTGTCTAGTAGAGGTACTTGGAACAAAAATTACGACTAAAGTAGCTAAATAGCACACACGGTACTAAAATCATTATTAAGGGTTTTATTCTATCATTACACTTTTAAAAATGTGTATATTATAATAATATCTTGCTTAAGTTAATCTGATCAATGATTAGTCAAATGTTTCAAAGCAAGTTCCCATTTTTAATTGATCACTTTATCTATCTGATAGAGTCATACATCAAAGTGAAGGCAGAGTGAAAATTTCCTACTTAGCTATCAGCTCGTAGGGAACTAATGTCTCAATAAGTGATACTTCCTAATCTCTGGTATATGACATTTATACAAAAAAAATGAGGATCATGGAATAAGGTTGTGTTTCAAAGTTTAACTTTATAAAAAAATTCATAAAATTGAATCTTTAACTCACTATCTTGGATATTCGTTAAAGATTTGATAATATATAAGGAATTTTTTTTGTTGCTTATACAATATCTCCTTTGTATTTTAAACTAAACTTTAAATAATTCACTATGAAAATGGTCTTTCTGTATTCAGGGAATAAAACAGGATATAAAAGTATTGTTAGCTTACATCATGCAAAGTTAAAAAGCTGTAAGTACACATGATAAGAAACCAACTCTAATAGTTACCAGTGCAACAGTTGTATTTTCTAATGAAATAATATTTTTAATGGAAAAAGTTGTATGCCAATCATCACCATAAGATAAAAATAGCAGATAAAACTGTGAGAACATTTTCTTTAACCTTCTGACCTAAACTTTTCATTTTTTAAATCTTTTGAGAATTTCTGACCCTTAATTACTCTGAAGGTTGCATAGTGAACTGAAAGACAATAATCTCAATTTCAGTTAATGATATGAACAAGAGTGACCAACAAAAAGCACTATATTCAACCATTCTAGTCTCTACCTTCTCTTGTTAATATCACCTATTGTTAAGAAGAAAAAAATTAAAAATTTGATTTGACAGTGGTTTTTTTTCATTAGTCTATTATTAAAAAGGATATATTGCACAACTGTATTAAGATACGCATAGATGTAAGTTTTTATGTTTTTTTAAAAAATAAATTATTAACCCCGATCACCTCAACCAGGGGATAATTTATCTTTAAAATCTATAAACTGGTCCTAAATGTGAAGAAAATCTACTATCCAAATGTTTAAATTGAATGTTGGGAGTTGGTTAATTGATATTTTCACATGCAGGCTGGATATGATGAATGAAGGTGACAAAATGTCAATAAAATGGTCATTTCTCTCCAGTTGAAGAGTTTCTATTCAAATGCAATCTGGGACTTTTTAAAACATTTGCACAACCTTGAGGTGCATGCAGTGAATAAAGCATTTAAAAATATGTTACACACAGAGAAACTCATATTTTCCACTAGTTAAAAACTGTCTCATTTCAGTCAAGACAATACTTTGAATACCAGTATCAAATAACTATAAAAACTGTCTCATTTCAGTCAAGACAATACTTTGAATACCAGTATCAAATAACTATAAATTAGGTCTCATTTTTTAAAATCTAGTTTGTAATATACAATAGGCATTTGATAAAAATACAAATGATCCCTTGACTCATGTTTTGAGAAGCACTGGTTTCTACTACTGCACAACCTTATACAGGACAAAAAAGTCAGATTTGAATTCCATAGCAAATTTTTTTTTTTGATCACTCTAATTCACAACACAAGAATAATAAATAGCCTAATGAAAATAGGAAAATGATGATTGCCAGAAAAAAGAAGTAATAATGGGTGATAAAATAATTGCTGTATTTTTTACATTTATATGCTCTAAACCAGCGGTTCCCAGCCTGCACTCAGCCGAGCCCTTGTCAAGGTCACATCTCAGGGGGTCCTTAGCCACCCCAAGAAACTCCTAAACACCATTAACTTGTAAGACATAAGGTAGTACTCAGGGGTTCTCCTATAGAAAATTATCTGAAAAGTGTTCCACTAGTCAAAAAAGGTTGGGAACCACTGCTATAAAGTACCTTAAAGTCCTACATTTTAAATTAATGGAGCGTTAAATATAAGTATCTTTATTTCTCAATACAAAACTATAATGATTAAACTACCGGCACAGGCAAAATTGAATAATGTAGTTGGGAGGCTGCATGCAACCTCTTGCCCGAAGGTAGAGGGGGCTAATGTGTAAGAATTGTTCAACATCTCCAACATTTTTTCTTTTACATTTTAGTCATTTTGTTATCAGATATGTACCAGATCAATTTAAACAATGGTCTAGGACAAAAAGTTTAATGTAAACGTTTGACACAGATAGCACAAAACAGAAAAGGGATATAACTTTAAAAGCTTAAAATAATCTAGATGGTATTCATTTTAACTTTTTTATTTTGGTACGAGAAATATATTTAAATCATATATTTTCTGCCTTATTTATATAAAAATTTAAAAAAACTATGATGTAAAACATAATACTCAGCCCTAGATTTATCAAGCTCATATGCAAGGGTTAGGCATGTTCTTGTCCAAAGATTACAAAGGTAGCCCAGAGTTCCGAAGCTCTAAGGTTCTGAAGGTCTTTAAAGCTTAGCTACACAAAGGTTTTTCTATTATTGGTGATAGTTTTGGAAACGAAAAAATATCTTGTCGCTAAAAACCCAGCTTACATTTTAAATAAAAATTAATACCTGATAACTTTTCTTTTTGACACATTGTGAAGAGGATATGAATCAATAAATCCTTGTAGCTTATCCAGAAAATCATTTCCATAATATGAAATGAATGACGGAGCTGGACTGTGATCATAAAAAGCAGGTAAATTTATTGACACAATGCCACAGAAAGTTTTTAAGAAAACTAGTTTCAGTAACATTTCACCCAGTTCCTCCTTAAAACTTAGAATTTCTTTGAACCCTGTTCCTAATTGTAATTAAATTTCTGCTTCAAAGAAATGGTTCTATTTAGTCAGCCGATCCGTTTAACTACTTTGTGTGCTTCACCCAGTTTGTGTGTAACTCGTGAAAAACTTTCAGTAAGAAGCACCTGCTTCTAGAGGATTGTTCAAGCAGAAGTCATTAAGAGTTAGTTATGAGATAATCTCCTTATTTGTAACTGGGGGAATCAGGTAAATAAAGCAACCATCACTACTCAGACATCACTGCACTACAACTGCACTTCAAATTGTTTCACAGACTTTGCCCCCAGCGGATTTTGGGTAGATTTGTTTAAAGATTTGGCAGCCCAAGCCACATCAAAGGGATCCACGCCTGGTCCTTGGGCTGAAGCCAAGGGAGCCGGAGGTGCTGATGTCGGCCATGGATTTGAGGAACTGGCTGAATTGGTGGATGTTACAGCACCATTCTGTGATTGATACATTGTGCTGTCGGGTTTACGTTGCTGATAGGCATGCTGCCACTGGTGACCTGACATCTCACCAGTGTCAATGGAATGACTGCGACCGTGGGCAAAACTATGTTGCTGCTGTTGCTGACTGGCAGCTCCAACTTGTGGCTGTTGAGGAATAGTGCGTTGTGTGCCATTGAACATTGGGGGGTAAGTTGGTGCTGTGGTAACAAAGGGATTATAGGCAGCACTGGTGGCTGTGCTGGTATTGGCTGATGTTGTCCATGAAGCTGGAGCAAACTGGGATGGGTTGGTATGTCCCCATGGATTGGTTGCTGTCTGGTTTACTGATGCGACAGCTGATGATTAGAAAATAGTTATTTTAAAATTAAGACAACTTTTATTGATATTTTAGATAAAGCATGAAATTTTTTACATCATCAGTTAAGCTGGACTGTCCAAATTTAACATTATTAAAAGTAAAAAAAATAGCAGATGCTTTAAAATCCATTAACAAAGAATAAAATAAAATAGTAAGCTTTTGTGAATATAACTTTATATAAAGTGGGTATATCCCAATTTGGTATGAAAAATCAGTTTAAAATTTATTTCTGTTGCATCTGATTTCCAAACAAAACTTATCACATATAAATTCTCATTCAGATGGATTTTTTTGACATAAATTATCTTTAAATCTATAAATTAGTAAAATTTGCAATAGTCTATACCACTCAATTTCATTAGAAAAACTATTCTCAGACTTCCAGAGGAAAATTTTATATGGAAATTCATGACAGCTTTAGCCTGGCCTTGAGTAGAATTCAGACACCAAGCTTAAGCTAACCTTTACAACAAAGAAAAAACTCATCTTCAAAGAGACTTACTCTGAGAAGCAGGAGATGTGTGCTGACGAGTCAACTGAGCATGGTTCTGGAAAGCTGTGGGTAATGATGCCTGGTGGGTAAGTGCGGTGCTGCGTGAGGTGGGTGCAGCAGTGAAAGGATCTTCAGTTGTTAGTGCGGACAAACCCTGGGTGAGCTGCTGGCACATCTGTGCTATGGAGTCCTCCTGCTCCTGAGACACTTCAGGAATTGTTCCACCAACAGCTGAAAAAAGTTCACATTTTTATGAACTCAAAAGATTAAACACATTTCTTTTCAGCAGCTGATCTTGAAAGATAAAATTTCAAGTATTTGAAGAAATGATAATTGTCTGTATAGTACTTAATAAATTTAATAAGTTATAATTGACCACTTTCAATAAGTGTCTACTCTTGCTAACTACTTCCTTATCAAACATACTTAAATCAGTCTACTGAAAATAAAAATGTTTTCTCAGAAACACACTTGAAACCAAATTGATGAGATTCTAATGTGGTATCTTCCTATCAATGTGGTTTGAGGCTTTCCAAAAGATCAAACATTAAGTTGTTGGACTGAGATTACTACAATTATAGCACTGAGAAGGGATACATTTAAATGTATCTATGTTTATTCATTGTTAGACTCAGATTACTACAATTATAGCACTGAGAAGGCATACATTTAAATGTATCTATGTTGATTCATTGTTAGACTCAGATTATTACAATTATAGCACTGAGATGGCATACACTTAAATGTATCTATGTTTATTCATTTCTTTTTATTAATAACAAGCCCAAGCTGTAAAATAATTTGTATACATTTAAATCATTATTTTGACATTTTTAAAATCTATTGTTATGTATGACACTTTTTTCCCGTGCGTGAACTTTGCTTGAACCCTAGCACACACGCTTCGTTTGATGTATCTTGTTGAATACCGCCTTTCCAATTAAACATGGTTAGACTGTCTCCTAGTATTTTGTAGAATGTTTGCGATTGTTCTAGAAATGTAAACAAATGCTGAGTAGCTTCTGGAAGGCAGGGCTTATGCGTCGGGAGACCCACATATATATGGGATTGACAGATACGGAGAGACGGAGATTCAGATAGATCTTTTTTTACCTTCACAAGACGTGTATTATTCTTTGTGTGCTTATATGTGTTTAGTCGCATTCTTCATTCACCATTATTCATTGGCACATTTTACTAACTGTGTTAACTGTGTACAGATACAAGATCTAACATACTGTAAGTTGATGATTTGTAATTATATTTCTTTTGTTTTATAATTATATAAATACTTAAATAAATTTTACCAATAGTGATAAGTACTGTTTTGGGTGTCGTAATTTTTTAAATTGTATCTATCTATGGTATCGTCCTTTGTCAGGCATTGTTTGATCGAGCCATAACTTAAAACAAGAGATTAATTTCTCCCAATACAGGTCAGTGCGTAACACTATCTTATGTAGATTTCCAACGTTCTTAGGGCATCATTTGAAATGACAGGCTTATTTTAAATATGATTTTTTTTTTCCCTTCAAATTACAGCTTTAAGTCAATAATTCCATTGTGCGTAAGACTTTTTACATGATCAAAGTAATATGATGATCGTGGGCCCTTAAGATAGAGAAGAAGAAGAAGAAGAAGTCTTGCTAATATTCATCTTCTTTAGTACTGTTAACTGCCAGCTTCTTCACAGAATAAAAGAGAAGTAGTCTTATATCTTTTTTAAAACTTAGTAATCTAAATATATTTAAGTTCCCAAGTCAGTTACATTCAAATAATTTTAATGTAATGTTAGCATTCACATTTATTACATGAAAATATTTCTCTATGGTCTTTTTTAAAATTTATGATTGGGGATTTTAAATTTTTTTAAATTAAAAGTCAGCTTATGATTGTAGCTTTGATTAAACTTTTGAATTTGAAACACTGCACTTACCACCATTGCCATTCTGTGTTGGAGATTCCATAACGGCATTCTGTCTCTGCAAAGTGGACGGCAGCTCATTAAGTCTAAGAGATAATGTTCTTTTAAAAGGCGAAGACACCTCTTGCAGCTTTTCAAAACCTCTGAATGACCCTTGGCGCTCTAACAGATTGGGAGTGGCGTGAGGGCGCTGCACAGCATAAGGGTTGCTAGTGGCTCGCAGTGGTACTGGATCTAAGAGATTCAAGAAAAAAGACTCATCAACAAGGATATATTGAATATTTTGAACTATTCAAGGAAAAAACAATTCAATTTCAATTCAATCCAACATTAACAGAAACAATTTTATTTTTTTTTTAATGAAAAGTTTATATTGTAAAACTTAAAGGGAGATATTCTTTGAATTGTTAAAACTAAGGAGACCTTATGGATGGCATGTCTCAATGATTATTTAAAGAATTTAGACATAAAATATGATGAAGTGCATGTAATGTGTTTATATACAACCTAACCCTATTCAAATTTTAATTGTGTTTGTACTATAAATAGAGGGATGATGAGAAATTTAAGACTCACTGTTTTAATTTTGTCATTGTAAGTTATAAAATTCTTATTATAGCTATAATGTTGTTTGTTTTTTTTAAATAAAAATGAAATATCAGAATTAGAACCTCAGACAAACTACAGTCAAGTTTAAGATCTGTAACTAACATTCTATAATCTATTTTGTTACATTGAAACATAAGAAATTTAATATCAACGTTTTTCAAGGATATTCAAAGTGCACTCTTATTAATTAAAAGACAATTGGACAATAAGTGTACCAAAATTGGGTTCTAATTTTAAAAAGGGAGATTTACATTTCAAAAGAAAGACTACATACCAGCAAGAATAGCACTTTGAGGATCCACTATTCTCTCAGTAAGCGTTGTCTGCCTGAATGAACCAGTCCTTTCAAAGCTGGTCCGTGATTGGTTGTACGTTACTGTCACACCTGTCTCTTTATCACGTTTTTGTTTCTTTTCTAAACAAATGGCAAAGGCACATCCTACAGCATGGCTTAACCTTTCTCCCTATATAAGAAATGGATTAAAAGAATATATTAAAGGACATTAGTATGACTAATTGTTTAAACAAGCATTTATCACCTACACATTTCTGTGGGAAAAGTTGTTTTTTTTTTAAACAAAACAGTTTGGTTTAATATTTTTATATTTGACCTGTAGTGCAGAGTGAAAAACAATAGAAAGCTAAAATCATTTTGCTAAATATTTCTGGTCATATACTTATTTATTTTATTCTATAATTAATGAGGTCAAGCAACTAAAGTTTGTAATTCAAGTTTGAATTCCGTATTGATTTTAAGACTTAAATTTTTAGTAAAAAAAAATTAAGATATAAATGGAAATGAGGATGCAAAATCTATCATGTTCAATTACTAACGTAACTATTTATACATCTAAAGTTGTGAGCAAACTTTAGAAGCTTGCATGATAATATTACTTTTTTTATTGTAAAGCATTACTGTAATTCATTTTAGTTGAGATACAAAAAACAGTGCTGTAAATCCTGTGTTTCTCATGAATTTTTAAAAAGTTTTTAGAAGGAAACAAAAAAAAAAAAAAAAAGAAGACAGAATGTTTGTGCGCCACTGAAACCAAATAACAGATGCTGCTATAACTAAAAGTAACATGCTTGGCAACAAATGTAATTATACTTTTCACTCACATAAAAAAAAACATGCCAACGTAATCTTATTCCATTACAAATAACAATGACATAAAATTAACATTGCATTTGATTTAGCCTATTATTGCTAATGAACAGTGATACCAATATCTATTTATGTCATTTTCCTTGTCTCTTTCAAGCACATGTGGTAGGAAATGAACACATAAATGAGTTTGCTATTTTCTAGTGTCTGTGCAAAATAGGAAATGTGAAATTACAAAAAAAGTTAATGATCAACAATTTTGTTACAAGGATTTCATTGGAAATAATCACATTCTGAAGGCAAGAATTAACATTTTTTTTTTAAAATTGTAATTAATTTTTTTGAATGCACATTCTTAGGATGTCAGTTATTATTAATTGTCCAACACAGTTTCTCAAACTTTCTCTGCAACTTCTGACTTTGATATGGCAATTTAACGCTAACCAATTAAAAGGGGAGGGTTACTCCATCCTCCCATTCTATACTCATACAACTTGTAACTGCTAACATACCTGGAACAGCTCTTCTCAAAATTGTTCCCTCCACCACCCCATTGGTGCCATAAACTCAAGCCTAGTGACCTCAAGTCATTTTCCCATTATAAGCTTTATTGATAATAGTGGTATGAACTACTATGAACAACCCTCTAAGGAAAATAATGAAGTACAAAAGAATTTCCTATTAGCTTCTTTAGTTAACTCATTAATAAACTAAGTTGTCTCAGCGATAACATAGCTTTTAAAAGTAGGAATATCATAATTATCTGACAAGAATTTTAGATATGATAACAGTTATTTCATCACTCATTGCAGACCTTAATTCAATCAGAGAAGTAGATTTAAGGTCTAGGCTCTCTGTGTCTGAAAACAGCATATTATCTGTGAGTGACCGCCTATCTTTTATACCAATAATCTAAAACAGCATTTTTTTTTTAAATATGTCATTTGATTAATAAGTTATACTGCTATATTCATCAGCAGCCTCTATGTCCATCCCAGCGTTTCAAAAATTTTTAAATTTATTATCATCCCACCCCTTGGATATTTCACCACCAACTGTGAGAACTATGCTAGTGAACCAGAGAAAGATATAAAGAATTAACAGATGGCAGAAAATACTTTTTTAAAACTGCTCTTCAATAATTATACATTAATGTTTGGGTTAAATTTTGTAAAAAAAATAATTTTAAATGTTTTATGCCGCCCTTAGAAAAACGTAAGTGCTTTTTAAAATTGATCTCAGTTTATTTGCTTATCCAATGGACATATATGCTATATAAACTAATGTCAATAATAGGACTAAAAAAAATTGTTTATTCACTTTTTAGTTTGTTTGATATCAATGATGGAGGAATCACGCCAAAAAATTTCCATCAATCTTCCTTTTAAATCCCTTTTGTCTGTCCACTCTAACACACCGGAAATCAATGTCAGAAAAACTAACACATTTTATAAATTATTTTTTATTAATTTCACTCTAGGGTGAAAAGATCTACCATATTTTATCATAAAAGACCTACATATAAAGACAACTGAAACAGATGATTATTTTAATATAGTTTAACAAATACTGTAAACAAGTTTATTAGTTGCACATAAACAAAACAAAAAGCACCTAAACATTACATTATCTGTTCTAGAAATTCAGGACTCAATTTTAACAACAAATCCTGATTTCTAAACATGTATCCATACAGAACCCGCAGTCTTTAACACAGTCCTTACTGAGAGTTCCCAGTGTGGATGGACACAGAAATTAGTCATACTGAGCATGCTCTTTTAAAGCTATAGCGCCTAAATTATGGAACAGTTTGCCTTACTCTTTGAGGGACATTGCAAATGATAAAACGTCATTTAAGAACCATTTAAAGACTTTTTTCATGAAATAGATTTGAGGACATGACAGGGCTGTGAGCATGCTTAACTAGCATGGACACAAGCGCTATAAAAGTACTCAATCAATCAAAAAACCAATCTGGCAAGAATAACTGAACATTTCTAATGCTTGAAGTAATGAGAAATAGTAGCAAGATTATATATACCATAAGTCATCTTGAGTAGCTTTGTTGTAGCATTCTGTGTCTAATAAAGTTTAACATATCTGAAAACATCCCGACCACTGAAACAAACTAAACGACTCATACATTTCTAAACATACACAGGCACAAAACAGCTTCAACAATACCGGTTGTATGCTGACACACAAAAATTGATGTAGCTTATTAAGATTAATGTTTAAAAAGGAATCTTGATCAAGTTTTAGAGATCACATAGAAGCTGTTGACGTTTAGCAGCATTCATTCTTAGAGGGATGAAATATTTAAAATTTTAAAAAATTGACTATTGAACGCCTCTTAATTAGTATTGTGTTGTATCAACCAGCACTGACAATAATCCTATGAGCAAAGAATAGGTGGATACTTAATAGCTAGAAATTTTTAGTGTTAACAAATGGAGAGTTTAAAATATAAACTTAGTTGAAACAATAATGACCATGCATGTGTCATTCATCTGCCGCATTGTAGAAGAAAGAAACAAAGAAATTTTATGGTTATTTAAAATACAAATATTTTTTTTTAATGAATGTTATTTAATTTTATTCATTTGACAATATCACACCAAAAAAATAGTGGATTTTTTAAAAACAACTTGTCCATTTGAATTGCAATTGTTTGCACACATAAGACAATATCTTGTTGAATAATGACCAATGAATTCCTGTTAAAGATTGTTAATATTAAATTGAAGTTGTCCTTATTTTATTTTAGACTCTATAAAATCATATTTTGTCTTTCAGAGATAGTATTACATTTGAAAACAGGTGTATTGGATATTGTTTCAGGTGGTAATCATTTATATAATCAATACATAACAGACCATGAAATCCATATTTATACTTGAATCCTTACATCAAAACTGGATTCATTAGGTTTTTTTTGGTCTGGAAATCTATACCAAAACTACACATTAAAAAATGCTGAACTTACACCTTTAAACTCCAAACTCATTTGGCAATCAAAGAAAATGATCTAAAAGAAACTAAATTTAATTCATAAACTTAAGAATTTTTTTTACATGCAATCAGAAAAAAATGAAATGTCAAAACAAAAGCTCAATAAAATAATTATGGAACACGTCAAGAAGAATTAACTCTTTGTTATTCATTCAGAAATGCATGTCTTTACCAAAAGATACCACTGCATTGCTGGTGAATATCTTAGGGCACTACGTCAGAAAAAGGTGCTTTCTAGTCTGATAAACTTGAAGAGAAAACTACGACCATGACAACGTCACATCTATAATTATAATAAAATAATACTGACACTTACGGACTCTTTGACTGCAAGAAAACCATGGCACATCCATCTTCTGGTTGTTCCATCTCGACATATATATGCAAAACCTTTCTCATGATTTCGATCAGGAGCACAGAAGGACACTTTTTCAATCGTTTGATCAACAATCATACTCTGGGAAAGAGAAACAAATGGTCAGGTAAAAAATGCCAAGTCTTTCAGCGAGAACTTATATGACTAAGAGAATAATGCTCATGGGCCGTCACAGTAAAACATGAATGATTTGTTAGTACAGGCCTTAATATGAAAATTAATCAAAGCAAGTTAAGAAAACTAAAAATGAAATAAAATAAAATGAAAACTGAATTTACATATAATTAACTGATACAGAATATTAAATAAATATATGTTAAAAACATACCTTGCTTATTTCATCTACCACCCTTAATGCATCTCCAGAGACATACAGCACAGCTCGCTGATATTTCCCTTTACATTGCTGGGAAATAATAAGTGAAATGGTGTTAGTCTTAATAAAGTGTTTTAAGAGAAACAAGGGGAGGACTGCTTTCATGTTGAAGCTACACAAGCTTAGAGTGTTTGTCTCTGTCTCTAACTTTTTTTGCTGTCAATGGCATTTTGGTCGAAAATCCACTTTCTGCTATTGTCCTTCTTCAGGTTTTCCTCTACCCTTTGTATACTTCTGAAATGTCTAATCAGTTTTTTAAAAAAAAATCCATTTACAGAATAACAATTTTTAAAAAATCAAGCACTTTTTTTTAAACATAAATAATATTTTGTCCAGCAAATCAAAATTTTAAGATATATTCTATGTGTGCTTTATGCATAAACAATTTATTTTTTTAAATTAACCTTTGCATGAAATTTCTTTATTAATTAAAGCCATATAATACAATCCATATTTTATGGACAATATATATTTCAATTGCATAGTTGTACTGCAATTGGTATTCAAAGATTTGGAATCTAGAAGTCCAAATTAAAACATGGCAATCCAATGACTCAAAACAAAAAGTCCCATGGCATATTATGTGGCTAAAAATAAATCTCCAAGTCCTATTTATATCTGACTGGAGCCTGAAATTCAAAATCAATGTGTCTCTGCTCCACACATACACATACCTCTCACCACATGTACACCTGCACACAAAATGAGTGAGGCACAAAATACAAAATCAATATGGCGATTACCAGCTGAGTAGTCTCTATGATATAACAGATTCCTATTTTATATTAAAAAATAGCAGAAGTCTTGAAACTCCTTATCCATTGTTTGGGTTAAGGTTTTTTTTTTTTGTTTTCTAAACAAAAAAGACAAGAGCAGCTTTTAAAATGTCAGTAGCACATAGGTAATAAATAGTAAGTCTGAAAAATAAAAACCAACAATTAACAACCAACATACACATACCTCTCACCACATGTACACCTGCACACAAAATGAGTGAGGCACAAAATACAAAATCAAAATGGCGATTACCAGCTGAGTAGTCTCTATGATATAACAGATACCTATTTTATATTAAAAAATAGCAGAAGTCTTGAAACTCCTTATCCATTGTTTGGGTTAAGGTTTTTTTTTTTTGTTTTCTAAACAAAAAAGACAAGAGCAGCTTTCAAATTGTCAGTAGCACATAGGTCATAGATAGTAAGTCTGAAAAATAAAAACCAACACTTAACACCCCCCCCCCCTTACAAAAAAATACTTGTAAGAAAATAATAGCATGTGTTTTCAGGGTGTGGTCAAAGTTTTTTTACTTAACAATAGGAGCGATTTTAAGTGTAGGCTAAATATCTAAATTTTAAAATGCATAATATGTTAAAGTTTTCATAGACTTTATCGTTATTCATGATATTTACATTTTGGAAAGGAACACATCATCTAAGCAAAAATGTCTAAAAGCTCTGAGCAAGCTCTTTAAATGGATGCATGGGCAACTAATTTATACATATGTAAAGTTTAATATAATCAAACAGATTCAATGGTCATGAAGTAAGTGATCTATTAGCTAATAATCAATGTTAACTTTTAAACTATGGTGTCCATTGCTATGCTTAAATCTTTTTTTTTTAAATTCTAGTTTTCAAATAAATATTTTGACTTACTGATTTTAATGCTTTGACAGCCTCTTCACATATATGCATTCCTCTGGAGTCAAAAACTTCAATGTATCCTAAGTACTGTGGACAGTTAAAAATTCAAATGTTTAGTTCCGACTAGACAATAAAGAGCATTTTTCTCTGTCCCAAAAGATAATGAACGATTGACCATCTCACTCAATCAATTTGTATTTTATACTATTATTCTAAACTGATAGCACAGCAAACGGAATGATTTTAAGACTTAAGAAGCGCTTAAATCTTAAAACAAACTCTTTAAAGTGAAACTTGAAAGTAATGGCCATAGTGTATAGCAAGACTTTGATAATATAACTTTCAAAACACAAAGTAAAGGTGGATTGATAGCAACGCTTTATCATTCATTTAATTAGATAATTTTTTTAATGATTGACGAATACTTACTCTAACTTGGAAGCTACAAGTTCCATCACGAACTTTCTTTTCATCTTCCTGCCACTGGTGAGGCTTGGAGCATTCAGGGACATGGTCTTTTTTCTTTCGAAAGCTAAGCCTTCGTCTAAGGCTTTGCATTATACTTCTGTACCGTCCAAACCTTTTGCTCCTGAAATTATTTATTTACAACAGGAAGTTAAATTTCATTGTCAGTTGTGTATTTTTCACATCCTTAAATGATATACAAGGTTAAAATAAACCCTTATGAAAGAAAAATATTAGTATTAACAAAAATTATGTTAAAAATGTAAGAAATTAATCAAAATATGTGCACCATCAATCAACAATGCATAAAGTGTTGCTTTCAGAACACTTCTGTACTTAGAGACAAGTGGATAATCAGTAGATATAATTGGCCACTCAACACGATGACCACATCATATTAAGTGCAGTAACTACTGCGCTCTCAAAAATACACTTCCCACACACTTAAAAGGAATTCATGCAAAGATAGAAAACTTCAACTTCTTCTTATTTTTGCAAGGCATCAGAAAAAAAAACAAAAGCAGACACAAATATATATAGAGCAGGGTTTCTTAACCTTGTTGCAGCGCTGCACCCACTCTCGATTCCAAAACATTTAAGGAATGTCGATTTATCTACAGACTATGGGGAATCTCAATTTACCTACATGCTTTGGGGAAAGACAATTTTACTACAGGCTGTGGGGGAAATGTCCCTTCGCCAGGTAAAGGCTGTTGAAATATGAAACAGGAGGAACTTCAAAATCATCCCCAACAAACAAATCCAAAAACAAGAGGATTATACACCATGAGGATACATCATGATCAGGCTAGTTTGAAATGTAAGCAACTTACATTGGACATAGTAGGTACTAAATAAGAGATGTTACAACAGTACACCTGCACTCTTCTTGATAACATAAAAACATTATGACCTCCAGAACAGAATTTACATCAGGTGGAAAAAAAATAACTCACTTTGTTCATAAATAACTTAATATTCAATACCTGCTATGTAAAAGAATCTTGTTTTGATTTCCATTACCCCCCCCCCCCCCCCCAATCAATTAATTGTTAAAATTTAATTCTTAGCCCAATGTGTCTCTTTTGTTTTTTTGTTTTTTTAATTAAACAAAAATGTAATAAATTAATCTGATGTTGAATTCAAAATTAAACAGAAGTATCTTATTTGAGTTTGACACTGTACACATAATTTACAGCCACATTAATCAAAGGTACATATTGCTTGTTTATGATCATGGGCGGAATTCTTAATTTTTTAAATATATTTACAATAAATACAGAAATAAATCTACCACCACCTGGTACTTTTAAGCATTAGACTAGATCATTCAAATTTTTGGTTCAAGAAACAAACACAATTTTAACTGAGAAAAATGTTAAAAACCATACTACTACAACTGCTATTACATCATTACAAAATTGTTTGGAGAACCATTTCAAGTGCCTTTTTTTTTTCCAGTCATGATGTCAATCATGAATCATAACCTTTCCCTTACTCTTCAAGCACCATAAAGCTGCTATGACATGAATGGTTTAATAAGCCTTTATATATAGACTTACAAAGCCTGTCAGCTTTCATATTATGTCAGCTGCTTAATTTCAACCCAAAGAATATTAAGCTGAGAGTGACAGTAGATGTCAGACTCAGAATCTGGAATCAACAATTACAATGTTAAAATAGTGGATGAGCCATTACAACTCTAGGGGCGATCTTTGAAAGCTAAAGAATCATTAGATCATTTTAGGGTTTGGCCTATTTTCTAATGATCTTTATCCTATGCTTTAGAAAACTAGTAACAAGCTGGCCAGAGTTTGTACAAGAAAAAAAAAAAAAGGCCCCTGTCATGACAGAATCTATTTCCCTCGAGGTCCTTAAACTAACTCCTCGGCGGCGTGTGGCACACAGCAGGCTGTTGATGGATATTGCTATTCCTGGTCTCCTTGGGCTTGGCAGTGAATGGTGCCTGAATTTCTGGCTGGCCGATCTAATGTTTTGGAATATGCCCGATCGATATCGTGAGCATAATTCTCTTTACTGTCTGGACTTGCCCTAAATTTATTTTTAGCTCACCAGCATGTCTCCGAAGTGACTTAATTTTGAAGACATCCACTATCATTTCCAAACACAGTAATGGAATTGTGGGACCGTTGCTTCCCTCCCCCCCCCCCCCCCACCCAACTCAGATGCTACATTCTGGTTATAAAGGTCAGTTCATGACAGGGGCCAGGGGCTTGAAATTTATCTGACAAACAATCCTTTACATCGTACAGTGGTTGTAGTTTCCAGGTGTTGCCGGTATGACGGGGTTTAGGTGGGCGTGGGGAGCCACACACGCAACACTATCATCCAGCGTGCGGGGCATGGCGTGGCGGGCGGGTTCATTCCTACACATGTGAAGCCACACCAAAAGGAATGCCGAACAGTGTGGTGGTGATGAGGCGACAACTCGGCACGGTGCAGGTCGTGGTGTTTTTATCAATAAGCCGCAGATAGGACACTCGCCAGAGATAACACGCCGGGCACATTCAGCCAGTGCCAGTTGTTATCAGCACTCAAGTGTTTGCAAAGCTCCCCATTTAAAAATAAAAAATAATGACCAATAATTGTCTGGAAAGAGTGTTGATAGTAATAATTTTGTAATAAATGAAGAGGGCAGGGATATGAGCGGCGGTCAGATTGTGTGTGTGCGGGGGGGGGGGG
>CAXITT010000020.1:1108499-1168104 GCA_964033795.1 Lymnaea stagnalis
GGGGGGGGGGGGGGGGGGGGGAACACTCGTGAAGACTTTGAATCCACAGGATATTTAAAATTATTATAAAACAAATTCACAATTTTACGTAGCTGCAATATCGGCAATGTATTTTTTCCCTGTCTGATTTTTGTATAGTACTTCCACCCACTTTGTTTCCGTTCTTCTGATCTTTGTTTTCCTTGTGCCCATTCTTATTCTTTTCTTTTACTTTTTTTTTTAGTACTTTTAGGTAGATCTATATGTGGACTTGACACATATTATGTAAATGTATGCTATAATTATATTAATATATTTTGTTGTTCGAGTGAAGACATTTGCCAAAACGTTTGAATTTGTATTCTGTCTAATCATACTTAAAGCAATATTTTGTTTTACTTACACAAATTATTTGAGTGTCTCATTAATCGAATTTTCACGCATGTAGTGCGTCATACAGTCTACCACGAACATTCGCGAGGTAATGATCCAGAGCCCTCCGCGGATCTGAAGGAATCGCGAATGTTTGGTACGAGGCACTAACCATGCTATTAAATGCTTATTTCAAATCAATATAAGCATTTAAAATTTAGCTGAATACATGGCCCGTTTTTTTTTAAATGGCTGGCGTAAAACAGAAACAAATGCAACCATTTATTATTTGTTAACGTCCCTCCCCCCAACCCAAAAAACAACAACAAACAAACAAACAAAAATCGAATTTTCATTAACAGATGTATTTTTTTTAAAAAACCGATTTTACACTTAAAAGCGTGTAAACTTATAAACTACTTCAAAAATTAACCATTAAAACTTTCGAAGCATGGTTTTTCGAAAATTTTGCAGATCTGAGAGGGAAAAAATCGCGAATGCAAATTAGTTAAGATGCAATGAAAATGTCGCGAATCCCGAATGCACAAAGTATTAATGTAATGTCGTTAATTTCTTTTTGACCACTGAGGTAACATTTACCAAAGGATGAATTAAAACAGGCCCAACACAAACTAAGCTCCATCACGTCCAACTGGGGATACCGTACCGAAGATCTTTTATCTGATCCCATGATACAGTCAACACTTGTGGATCGTGCGACATATATATATATGTATATATATATATGAAAACGCTTGAGAACCTGTGTACTATAGCTACTGAGATTAGTAATTGGGCGCAGTTGACTATAATTGATGGGTCCTGGCATAAAGCGACATTTGTGTCATTCTGTGACTTGCTGAAATTTAAAAAAACAAAAACAAAAAACATGGCAACATTTCCCGGTAAGTCTTGTTGACAAAAATCATGCGGGATCCCGGGAGAGAAACCCTGGTTGGTGGGTTACCTGTTAACAACAGGAAAAAACAGGAGGTGGGGGTGTTTTTTTTTTACTCGTGGTGTGCCGAGGAAGTCTGGGAATGGTCTAGGTGTGCCGCGGAACTCTGGGAAGGGTCTAGCTGTGCCGTAAAGGAAAAAGGTTGCGGAGCACTGATGAAGAGTAGGAGTGTTGACTGAGGAATCAAACTGAGTCTGGAGTCAAGTTCTCTCTCAGCGTTAGCTTGTAAAACAAAGTTGTAATGCCTAAATTTGTCTAAATTACAGGGAGTTGTATATAGGATAGAAACGGGAGAGAGTGCGAAAGTGAAAAAGAGAGAAGGGGTAGCTGCGATATCGACACAAGTTATAACACGAATAAGTGTCTCAATTTTTCGGTCTCCAAAAAATGAGGTCGCATTACAGACGTGAAGCCATCCGCTATCGCAAAAAATGCATTATTTTACAGCACGGCGATAAGAACAGGTAATACTGAATCACCCGTGTGATAACCATTCGTTACTCTTCACTGCTTGCTTTCTCTCTCTCTCTCTCTCACACACGCACACACATCACACTCTCACTATCTCTCTCTATCATACACTCTTCTCTATGACACACTCTCTCTCTCTCACTCACATTTTCTCTCTCTACCCCCTCACACAGTTACACACTTTCTCCCTCTCATTTCTCTCACAAAGACACATGCTATCTCTCTCTCAAACACAAACACTCACTATCTCTCTATCACACACACACACATCGCTCTCTCATCTCTCTTTCACACACAATTTTCTCTCTCTACCCCCTCTCGCTCTCACACAATCTCTCTCACTCACTATATTTCTTACAAAAACACTCACACACTTTCTCCCCCCCCCCAATTTCTCTCACGAACACACACACCATATCTCTCCCTCTCTCTCTCACACACACACACAATCACACATTCTCTCTCTCTCTCTAACACTCACACACTCTCTCCCCCCCCCAATCTCTCTCACGCACACACACACCATATCTCTCCCTCTCTCTCTCACACACACACACACTCACACATTCTCTCTCTCTCTCTCTCTCTCTCTCTCTCTCTCTCTGAAACCACATCTGCATGACATCTTCAACCGGAGCCTTTGTCGTGACATAATATCTGAATTAACACCTTTAAACCAGGGCCTGCGCCATTCGGGCCCATTCGTCGTATTAAACATTAAGTACTAACACCGTAACGTTCTTGAAATAACCCAATTAGCCAACATAATGTATCACAAGCGCCCCCTGATAATAACCGTGCACGTCACAACTAAAAACTGGACTTAAGTTATGAAACTCATCAAGGAATATTTTACCCGTAATAATTTATAATTGCAATTATAAGAAAACCGTCACCGTGCCATCAAATCACGCAAGTTGTTAACATGGTCTAGTGTTTATGGTCTAGTGTTTATTTGGTAACTTGGTAAACAAAATTCAACTTGGCGAGTAGCGTTACACCAATGAATTGCTTTGTGCAAAGAAACGCCAACTAGTAACAGAGTGACATAGCCCCGACCCCATTTTTCCCCACCGCCTATTAACACACCCCCGCCCCCCCCCCTGTTTTTTTTGCAGCGCCGACTGGGTCAAATTCTCCAGACGTTTTGCAGGTGCGCATCCAAGCGGAACCATACCATAACTGAAAAACTTTTCTCACACAACAACTGCGGAACAGTTGTCTACCCTGACATGAGTTTACGTACAGCGTAAATAACTAAGACGAGGATTATTAAAAGACAAGGGGGAAAAAATCCTTTAAAAAAATACTGAAATTCAGTAGAAGTTTACTTACTGTCGTCTCTCCATCCTTGTGCTAGGCTTAATTTCAGGACAGGACTTTCTTCGGTGTTAGTGTGAACTCCAATAAAAAAAAAAAAATCAGTTATCCACTATTAGAATAATAAAGTATCCATTGCTCGTCTTTGGGAACTAGTAGACACAAGCCGATAAAGCGCTAACCTCTGTCTATTCAACACAAGACATTGATATCACAATCGCCGACTTTTTTTTCTTTTTTTTTTTTTTAGCGAGTTTGAGAAAGAAATCCCAATGCAACCATACGATGTTAACAGCTATTGTCTCACTTGTCTAAACACCTTTGTCACACGAATGTCTCCGCGACAAGCAATAAACGTTAAGAACACAATCAATGCTCTTCTTCACTTGTGTTTTTGTTTGCGCTAGTCTGAAAGCTTACACCAGAGCGCATATGAACTCTACGTGTGTGTTGTTGTTTTTTTTGTTATTCTTGGTTGAACACCGGAGGCCTAAAAACGCACATTCCGTGCGAAAAGCACACAAGGCAAAGTGACAACTGTAAATATAATCAATCATTCCTTCCTGTGACTATTGTTTACACTACATATTTGCGAGTGTACCTAATATATTTCATTCAAACACTCCAACTGAGTATTTCGATTAGAACTTATTTTAAGCAAGTTAATGGGGTCAGAATTCGTGATGCAAACTATTTGAGTTTGATCCTCTTTTCTTAATCATGACAAAGTCACAACGCATTTTTCACCCCAAAAACGTATTGCCCCATTGCAGAAATACAACGCGACCTTTTATTTAGAATGCCCCCATGGTGAGCCCATTATGCGCCTAGTCACCAGACAAGTTACCTGTCAGCTATGTTTTCCTCATTCATAGTCCCGCACTTAAAAAAAAACAAAAAAACAAAAACACCACAAAATCTCTGTTTCTGACCTGAAGTGAGTTATTTAAGGGGACGGTGTGCAAACGGTTCGCAATAGCAATACCCGTGGCTCCTTGTTCACTGGTATATTCAACTTACGAGCAGCTGAAACCTAGAAATTAATCGCGGTTTTAGCTTCCAGACTAGAACGTCCAAATGACTTGCATCTCTTCGTGACTGTTCATGAACCAGACTAACCATTCCACTACATGAGAATGAGGCAACTCATCGACTCGGGCAGATGGGGGCGACATTTTCGGCCAACTGCAGAGGTTTTTTCGTGGAAGGGGGCGGCAAAAGCTTGTCCCGCTCCGGGCGGAACTTACCCTATGCCTCTGACGAAGCCATAAAATTATAGATATCAAGCGAATTCTTACGAGTTTACAGCCGCGTGTTATCACTGTTTCTCGCGTGTTATCACTGTTTCTCGCACACGGCAAATTCCTGATAGTTGGAAATGTTTCTAACAAAAAATAATCATATAAAAAAATCAAGAAATTAAATAAAACTACATTGCAAATATGCTCTACGCCAGTGGTTCTCAACCTTTCTAATACCGCGACCCTTTAATCAACGTCCTCATGTTGTGGCGACCCCCAACCACAAAATGTTTTCGTTGATACTTTATAATCGTAGAGTATATGTGTTTTCAGATGGTCTTAGGCGACCCCTGGGTAAGGGGTCGCGACCCACAGGTTGAGAACCGCTGCTCTACGTTTTGCTTCCCTGCATCGTCTCCACCAGTAGGCATTTGCGAAATGCTTTGTTGAATTAGAAAATTAAATATAAACGCATGATTGAAGTTGTTTCCTAAACTAGACCTTTTATACGTACGTTTCATTTTGCAAACTATTTTTTTTTTTTACAGTATCCTAAAACAGTTACTATTTAATGATCGGTTACCTAAAAGGCGTACATGATCAATGTCACAAATTGAAGAAAAAAAATTAACACACGAGATTTTGAAAGTTCAATACTAAAAATGGTATTACACTATCCCTCCTTTGCACAGACTCACTAACAGGTTGGTGACACGATCCCTTTAGACCAACTAACATTTCACAATTCCCTCCCCAGCGTCAACATTTAATCCGAGACGGAGTCAGAAAATGTCATCTCTCTGAACGAAGTACTAATGAAGACACCAAGGTGCCCCCGGGTCTCTTCAAAAGATGAGAGGAAAAAAAATATCTAAAAGGGAATCTTTTTTGGACTGCTGGGTGCACGAGGCCGGGCGCTAACAGATATTAAAATTTCCATTGTGTTTGATCGCGGTATGTAAAAAGTACCGGTAATTGGCGCAGTCCCGGCTTTAGTCTTTAGACTGTCGCGAATCACCTGGTTATTTCAAAATCATAGCACGACACATTTACATTGACTTAATTTTTTTAAATGGCTACGAACCCAACGCTATAATTTTACTACTGCACAGAATTGAGGACTGGTGAAAGAACTGACGAGAACTGACATCCCAGCACAACTCTTGCCCTGGCCTCGCACACTTAGTTCAACCGTTATTAAACAAAGGTAACGATGTTTAAGTCTAAGCCATTAGTTTATGTACACGACATTGAGAGATGCAATCAGCTAATCCTTTGTATCAAATAATGACTTTAGAGATTAACCATTGACATCATTTGAACGGGAGCCAATACACACTCGGCCACAGTAAATAAGCACAGTCCAGGCCAACTAAATGTACATACACCTTGAGCATCCACTCTTTTCATAAGCGCTCATAGACCATACTTGCAAAACACGAGGTGGCGAGAGTGACGGTGTACTTTAAAGGCGCCATTGAAGATAGAATCTGGACTATTCATTAGATGTTTGTCTAAAACACTTTCGCGGGTAGTTCTTATGTGTTACGAAACGTTTTCTTTAATTAGTAGAAGGATCCTCCTGACATTAAATTATTGACTGATGACCATAAATAACAAACAGCTAAACTGAAACCGAGAATAAGCCTTGGTCAGCTTCGACCGCTATTTAGCATTTTCTTTTTTGGAGTAACAGCCCGAGCTTTATAAAAAAAAATATATATATTTTTTTTAAAAAAAGAAAGAAACCCAGGTTGGTCACAGTTCACTGACTAAAACGTATCAATAATCGGCAAGTGCGTGCCCCTCGTCTACAGGACACTGTCTTATTAGTGATATCAATAACCTAGAAGTCACTTTCAGCACTTTCCAAATGGAACAACTTTTCACTGCTTCATTGTCGAATCATACTAGAGCAAATGATGCAGGTTCAGTAAACAGAACACGGGCTAGGGGCCAGCCAACCATTCTACAATAGGTACACCATAACCACAGTCCAGGGGAACAAACAAGCGGGGTCTACATTACAAAGTGGGCGGCCTTATGCTGCGCGGCTTACATTCCAAGCACAGTACACAAGGCGTCTCAAACCATTGAACAAATTAAGTTGACTTCTATAAATCCGATTTCTAAGTTCATGAAAAAAAAGCATGTAAAAAAATTTGACTGGACGCGACTAAGCGCAGGACAACTGAAATCACCGTCCAGTCTCGTGCACCCTTTAAATAAAGTTGTACAGTTGATGCGTAAAGAGGGAAGATGCAAAGTTACGGAGACAAGCGAGAACACCTTCTACATAAGATCATCATGGTTTCTACTTACACTTACGAAAACCAGACGAGGCCTGGAGGCGCCTTATCTACCCCATGGCCAGCTTAAGTGACAAGGACAATTAGTCTGAACAAAAGAAATCCACCGCTAGAAGGCATTTTCCAATACCAGTCGAGCTGTAATGTTCATATTCTGACGGTTTGTGGAATTTATCTGTACTCTTATTGACTAACTTAAGTTACTATAGTTTTAATTGATGGTTTGAATTGAGCATTTATTTTGTACTGTTGCATTGCTTTCAGTCAAGCCTATGTGAATATTAGAATGCACGCTAGATGATGGCAATCAGAGAAACATTTTCATGTGATGGGCGCTGTTAAAACAAAAAAATATATATAGAGACTTGATCATTTCAAAATGGTCACACTGTAGACCTATATATTTGTCATTTGAAATAATAAGTTACGCATAACGATATTCATTTACATGCAGAAGACCCAAAATAACTATAATGACTGAAAAAGATACATCTTAAATGGTAGACTTATAAGTTATTGGCACACTAAATTAATTATAAGTCTTAATTTGCCAAGCTAATACCAAGAAGTTGCCATCCCTGAACTAGATTATCACAATTTTATTTGATCCCCAATACTAATAATATTGATTGTATCATAGTCTAAGACAGTGGTTCCCAACCTGTGCTCAGAGGAGCCCTAAGAACTCCATATGCACTTCTCAGAGGCTCTGCTGCCTCTCCAGGAGACATTTAAATACTGTTAACATGTAAGACACAGAGTACGCCTAAGGACCCCCCACCCCCTTTACAGTACCAGTTTCTTATAAGGGCTCCGTGACTCAAAATGGTTGGGAATCCCTGTGTTATATTCGGGAGTTGAGTCCACATTGGTCATTGGCAATCATTACTATTATTATAGTTTCTTACTGATTTTATAACTCTCGAGATTCTCTTTCAATATTTAACAACAATTTAAGTCAAACAGCAGATAGTGAGATGCAGTTCATCAGTATTCCCCGGATTTAAGGTTGAAAACCAATGATTTAGATTTCAAGTAGTTTTTTTTTTTATTCATAATGAACGACAGGCAAGTTACTATTCAATAAATAGACATTAGACTCCTAATCTAGATAGAATTTACATATCACTAGAGCTGCTTAAGGTTCGAAATTTCAACAACAAAAAATAATTATGTTCTACTTTATAAATATTTTATTAAAATATTCCACCAAAATATCAAGACTAGCTACTACATTGGAGTGACTTTACATCGGTTACCGGAAATTTGATTGAAAGAAATTTCATCTGCGGAAAATTGATGGACGGAAATTTTATCTAACAGAAATTTGGTTGAATCTTTTTTTTTTCAGTTCACACATTAAAATTTTCGGCAACTTTCTTTTTGACCACACTACACTATATAGTAAAACAAAATAATGCATTCAAAAAGAAATTTTAACGTGTAAACTGAAAAAAAATTCGACCAAATTTCCGTCAACGAAATTTCTTTCCATCAAATTTCCACATACGCTTTACATGTGGCCATAGTGTTAATGTTTACATTTATTTGGTACTACAACTTACTACAAGAGAAACAAGGCTGTTTACTTGTTACACATAACGCTGCCATTGACATGGCAAGCATATGATTATGATTTTTTTATAGTCTACATGCAATTTATATTTAAAAGATATGGAAATTTAATCAGATTTTATCAGACCACCACATAAAATAAACAGTATGAATAAAGGTTAGGATTTAAATTTTGTGAATAATTTATTTTTCAATTGAAAAAAAAAAAAACAATGATTAATAGCACACTCACACCCAACACAGTACACAAATCAAGCTTAGCTGACTCTTCTAACCACTTGAAAATAGTGTGAAGACATAAGTAGGCCTTTGGTATGGTGATCTATGGTATATCATATTTAGGCTTACTACATACTATTCAAATTAAGTCAAGTAGTAGCCTAAGTAGGCCTATAGCCTATGCAGATTGAATTTAGTATCTTAGAACTATAAAATCAGTGGCAAAGAAATATGCAAATAATACTTTTTATTCCATGCATTTCAAAAGCACTTATACTTACTTATAGTGTAGGTTTAAGTAAATAATTTAATAAAAAGGCTACATATTAGGCTTATTATTACTAGTTTTATTTTACTTTAGACTTGGCCCGTGCATTATTTATTTATATTTATGGCTTATGGGGGCAAGTCCTATAATGACAGTCTATACTTATACTAGCCCACTAATATCACTAATCATTAATTGACATTAATAGTAATAAATATAGACTAGGACAGTATTAATAATAATAACTAGCATTAGGTCTACCACAATGCCACCAATGGGCCTAACTAATCAAATGAATTTTAATTTAATTTTCATTCAAGACATTATGTAGGCCTATAACTATATACTATACTATACTAACTTAACTAAATAATGATAGGTATAAGTATAAGAGTATGCATGAGAATTACATTTCATAACTTCATTTTATTATGTCGGTAGTAGGTAGGTCTGAAGTAGGATATTTTCCAACTTTTGCAGTGAATCGGTGTCAATAATCTTGTTAGGTTGTCTTTTCTTCAACTAAATAATTATTTAATTGTTGATGTTATTCAGATGAACTTGATTTTCTTGAATACAAATAAAAACTAGAAGAAACTATTTAAACAATCATATAATACTGCTTGTCTTAGTAACCTAGTAGAATAACAGAATAATGTAGCGGTCAGCCATTTTGCGTATGTCTGGTTCTGTTCTATTCCATATTCATACGCATGCACACACATTTAAACACACAAGAAAGTTTTTAAGAGGTTGGAACAATTTTAGTTTAAGACATACCTTGAAAATGAATTCTGTATCCTGTTCAGCCTCTAACAAATCATCCGTTTTGAAGTAATATTATCTGAATTGTTCTGTGTCATCATAAAACACTATCAATCCCAATTAGTAGTACACAACACAGTGTTCTTAGTCGGTAGTTCAGTCGTAATATCCACAGTTCAGAGTCACCTATATTCAGTAACACTGTCGCACACTTGGTTCGGGTTACTCATCCACTTCTGTTTAAAATATCCAATAATTGACACATAACAATTGAACGTATCAGTTGCTCAATACAAAATCTGTTTGCTTTATAAAATCTAAACGCCCTTTCGATGCATAACCTGTAATCAGTAATAAGATGGGAGCATATACACAGACGATAATTTTCTCAGGTGATTCTAAGATATCTTTAAAAAATTGTTACACACGCAAACGGATGTTAATTTGCGCATGCGCTAAATGAAAATTGATTGAGTACATACCTACCGTAAAATCTCATGAATAAATACTCCACAGTTGCCGACGGTGAATGTGTCATTGGGAAAACTTTCTTTGTACATTGAAACTATTTTTTGTAATATTACCATTTTACTAATCAAAAATGCAAGAGGGGCAGTTATTTATAATTTAAAGAAAATGTCCGGTACACTTCTAAATCCCTTTAGGCCTACTAATTTTAATAGATGGGCCTAAAATGGTCAAATATATTTAATAATATAAAGTATACCTATACAACCATTGTAATCTTTATGACTAATATGCGATTATATAATTATATAGGCCTACATGTTTATAGATTAGGCCTATAATGATTTTATGGTCAGTAATAATTTTTATTAAAAATTTTAAGAATATTTTTATCTATTGTATTAAGTGTAAATAATAGTAATCAAGATTTTAGCTATCAACAAAAAGATTAAGTAGCCTAAATACAATGATAATCGGATTTAAACCCTTGAAATCGATATAATGTATGCCTATTGATATTTGAAACACGTGTTTTTACTCTTCGGCTTTTACCAAACAAAACACCAAGAAGACAAAAATAAAAATTAAACAGGCCTACCCACATAATTTGTAAAGCAATATCGGTTCAGCTCGAAAACGTTCAACATCGCACGGAGGTGTGCAGTTTAGGACATAGGCGTGGGATTGTAAGCTTACGACATTAATTGGTGCTTGAGAAGTATCACTGCGTCATTATCGTCATTATCCATAAATGTTTGTGATGTTTTCGCCAGACATATATTTTGAGAATCAATCAAATTTTGGGCCCTGCAACCCCTTGGATATTTAATGGGCCCAAACTTGTGATGTGAAAACATTTAAACCATCATCTTTGAAGGGGGGGGGGGGGCACGGCGTAGGGTGGCCTCTTCCCCCAATAAAACTTTATTCGCCAGACATATATTTTGAGAATCAATCAAATTTTGGGCCCTGCAACCCCTTGGATATTTAATGGGCCCAAACTTGTGATGTGAAAACATTTAAACCATCATCTTTGAAGGGGGGGGGGGGCAACGACGTAGTGTCGCTCCTTCCACCAATAAAACTTTGCAGTTGACCTAAAATGTCGGTCTTCATATAAAGAAAAAGAGTGCCACCTGGGGCGGACTGCCCTCCCCATCCCCCTTCCTACTCCACTGGCAGGGCACATCTAAAAGTCATGCAAAGGTTCTACTCAAAGCCAATGATCAATGAGTGTAATTGAGCAAAGCGAATTTAAGATTTATTTAGCAGCTATTTTGTTACCCAGGGCCCAAACCCAAACATATAAATAACAATCACCCATATGAAGAGTAAGAGTTATTTCAATGCGCAAAGATAAAATCGTTTTTGGAATCGATTTATTAATAAATTTTCTCACGTTGATATTTTCCACTAGACACCGCCCCCCCCTCCCCCAACCCTTTCTTTTTCTAAATAGAAACATTTTTTTACTCATGGACCCCCATTTTATTATTATTTTTTTAATTACCAACTCTTCTATGAACTCGCTTTTGGGGCGTCCGTTAATTATGTCATCATAATAGGAGGAGGGGGAGAATGTTTGACAGTTGTTGACAAAGGAAAGAAGGGTTTAGATTAGTTGACATCAACAAACAGAGTTTCTATAGTAAAATTTTAATATTAAAAATTGACTGGTTATCACATTATTTTTAAAAGTTTAATGAGTGTGAAGAGTCGTATAATTTTTACAGGCTTTTAACAATATACGATTGATTTAATGCGTGTGTGTGCACTGCAGACGGCTGGTCAGAATGTTAACACATTTTGTTTGTGCAAGCATGGGCGCCCGCAGGGGGGGGTCAAGGGGGGACTTACCCCCTCCCCACCCGGATTGATTGGATAAAAAAATTTTAGACAAAAATAGACAAAAAATGTATTAAAGTAAAGAGAAAATAAAGAGAAAGTAACTAAGCTGATGTCCTGTCCGTTCGTTCACCATACAAATACGCTACAGTAAATTAAAACTACATTAAAACATTACTAAAAAATTTTTGCCCCCTTCCCCTAGAAAGTTAATCGAATTTTTTGCCCCCCGCCCCCCTAGAAAGTTTTCTGGGGGCGCCCATGTGTGCAAGAGAAGTCAAAAGTTGGCCTCTCTTCACTTGTTGCAAATGACTAAGGCGGTATGTGTGCGATCATGTTGCAGGTCTGGAACAAGGACAAGGTTCAAGTGAGTGTCATAAGGTGCAGACAAGATAAATGATATTGATAGAGTATGAATACGATATTTTGAGAATTAGGGGAAAGTACAGTGAGTAACAACAATAACATCGCTGCTTGAACGGATTTGCAAAATCTGTCACATCTTTTTTGCATCACCATTCATGTTGAAAAAGCATTTTCAACATCACCGACAATGCCCTCTTGACTCTTTAGCAAAAGAAATTACCACCTGCTACTCAAAAAAAAAAGTATTCGACCAATGCGAGTAGCTGCCAGGAGACAGAGAGATCTCATGGCAATTATTGCTCACACCGACAATGCTTCTATTTTAAGTACTGTTATTTAGATCCGCAAGATGAAAATGATAAATAAGCCAATATAGACTATGCCCATCAGGGGCGTCATTTCTGGGGTGTTTTAGGGGTGGAGGGAGAACCTATACTTGGTCGGCTTGTTAAGTTGTTTATTATACTGGAGGCGCCACAGCACATAGCAATTTAAATTTTTATTATTTTTAAAAAGGGGAAGGGGGGAAATGACAGCAGCTAGAAACTATACTACAATTGTCAGCTATACTGACAATAATCATATTTGTACTCTCAAAAACAATGCTATTGGTCTTTAACAGCCGTTTAATTGATTCTGCATTATAAAATTTAAGTCTACAAACTTTTTAACTTGTTGATTAACAAGCTAAAAATGTTTTTTTCTACAATTTTGTGTCATTAAACTACACCAGCACATCCAACACCTTTTTTTTTTTGGGGGGGGGGGGAGGGGGGAGTTATAAAATGTTTACATAATTAAATAGCGTGGATCATTGAAAGTTTGAAAGCTGTTGACAGGGGGGGGGGTAAAAAAATTGCAAATTGTTGACGTAATTAATGGACTACCCCTTTAGTTCTTACTGTTTTAATTGAGAACCACGGGCAGTAACCGCTGAAAATTTTAATCACAGAATTCCGACAGACTTAATTATTGTTGATTTTTACAACTCAATAGACCTAGTCTAAAATTTCATTAGCCTAGATCATTAATATTATTATGACATCAATAAAAATAGATAAACAGAGACTAAAACTAGGCCTAGTTTTGAGGTAACATTTAAACTACCCCTTAAAACAAAGTTTTTCGTATAAATCAAATAAGTGCTTTATAAAATGTAATATTAGCAAGGGGTGGGTGGATGGGGATTTAAAATTTGACAAAACATACATACGAGTAACGCACCCCATATGAATCCCAGTTAGTGCCCCCCCCCCCTTTCCTCCCCACCAAGGCCCACAGCCGCAATTTTCCTTTCACGTCCCTGAACTACAGGCCCATTAATATTCAAATGACCCACCCGCTTTTACACCGCAGATTTATTTCACAACTATTTCAGAAAAAAACATAAGATAATATTACGCACCAAACACAATTGCGATGTTTACTTAAATTTGTATTTTAAAGAATCTCATTTGGCGCAGTTATCGGGAAGTTCATTTCGTGAAACGAGCCACAAGTGTCATCATAATTCATTCATCCTCCACTTGAAAAACTGATTTTTGGGGGTTGGGCGGCTGAAAATTTGATCGAATGTGTTGTCATCTGCAACGAGTCTATGTGCCAAGTTTCAGCTCGATAAGTGGACGGGAAGCGGGCCAGTTAGTGCTAGCCGCCCGAAGATTTTGCGAAGAAATAGCGAAGTTAATATGAATTATTTAAAGAAAGGGTTAAGTTTTAAAACGATTTTATGACATCCTCTAAATCTAAATGGATGTTTTTAATTCAATGTTTGGGTATTTAACTATGAACGTCTTATTCATTGTTTCATACATCCAAAAATTATAGGCGAAAAGCTGAAAAATTAACGATTTTTATACTATGTCAGCATGTGGAAAAGACGTGTGAATACTGGAGGCAAGCTATTTCCAAAACTTAATTATGTCTTTTTCGGTGCAAGTATCTTAAAACCCAGATTTATCTTAAATTGCAAGTTGCAGATTATTTTTTTCCTACACTTTCTAAAAAATTGTATCTCTTCCGTATGTCGTTGAGAAAAATGTGTAATTAAATACTTGGTGGTAATATTTATAAATCACTTCTGCAATGTTTCATTTTTGTTTTTTGGAAAGAAATTGAAAAATCAAATTTTTTTTTTTAAAAACATGGTACGAACAGGAATGTTTTATTTCTATTTATCCCTATGATTTAGACAAATCCTACTTTCTCTATCCTCATTATTAGAGTACGCTTTTGAGAGTTTCCTATACTGGAGTAACCCAGTAGTTTGCCGAAACTCTACAAAATGACTCTTGGTTTAAAAATAAAGTCCATCATGACATTGGTCGCTCACCCCACTTTTTTGTGTATGTTTTTGTTGGTTCTTCCAGTAGCAGGCAATATTAACAAGTTACGTAATTAGGCCAGCAAAACTCCGAGTTTAACATGATGTATTTATTCATGAATATAGGCTCATACCAGAAAAGGAAAAAAAAAAAAAAATGTGCTGCTACAACAGAAATACATTTGTCTAGATTGAAAAACCTTCATCAATGCGTTTCACAATATCTAATATTGAACAGCTTATGATAAAATTTGTTGGTTCTACCAGTAGCAGGCAATATTAACAAGTTACGTAATTAGGCCAGCAAAACTCCGAGTTTAACATGATGTATTGATTCATGAATATAGACTCAAACCAGAAAAGGAAAAAAAAAAAAAAAAATGTGCTGCTACAATAGAAATACATTTGTCTAGATTGAAAAACCTTCATCAATGCGTTTCACAATATCTAATATTGAACAGCTTATGATAAACATGTGGAACTCGTATGGTTGTTGGTCAGTGAATCAACAGTAAAACAGTTTTGATACTGAACACTGTCTTAGCAGTCAATGAGATTTGCTAAGCTGAGGCTTTCAGAAGGGTACAACACAACATGATCAACTTTTATTAATTATTTTGCCAATGTCAGTTAACGCTTGGTCAAATACAAATAGTGATTTGCAGTTATCAAAGTAAACAGGAAAGTGAAGCCTTATAAAAAATAATTTAGAATATGTTTTAGGCAAGAAATAATCAGCCATATAAAAAATTATTTAGAATATGTTTTAGGCACACCAAAAAAGTCAACTTTTTGTGAAGAATTACCTCAAGTTCTTTTTAAAATCAGGTTGAGAGCCGTCTAAATAAATTAACCTCAGTAAAACATGCATGGTTTTAATGGAAAAAACCACAAATATCACCACTGAAAAAAAAAAAATGCCACAAATGATATGAAAATTTTCCTAGCATTTTAATCTCTACAAATTTGTAAAACTAACACACACACACTTTTGCCCCCTTGGCAACAATTGACAAACATATGAAGGTTGCTGCTTATATTGGAGTAAATCAAACAGCCTGCACCTCCCATACATAAAATGCCACTTGGAACCAACTTCTCCTATAGCAACCCATGAGAACATGGCAAGGTAAGAAAAAATGGTGACTATAGTGTCTACCATTATACATTTTTTTTCCTAAACAGCAAGATTCAATGAGATTTGACACTGTTCATATGGCTATTTCTGCCAATTGAATGTTTTTGATGTCCTCATAGTTGTCCAGTAACCTTTTCTATGTAGAGCATTCATTTTAAACTAATCACCAGGTCAGAGAAATCTCTCCTTAATTTTTACTTATAACTTTTAGTAGAACTAAACATGTGGATCTTTGCGCTATAGAAATAGTTCTGGTTTTATGGTAATTATATTAGATAAGTGTCAGATTGAGGAACAATTACCATATTTTACTCCTCAAGATATGAATTATTTTTTTTTAACATAATGAAAAAGCTATGATTTTTGTTCACAGTTCATAGCTTATTATTATGCTCAGAATATTTGACATGATTAACAATACTAACTCAGGTTTACAAATGAGGACAAGAGAAAAAAAAAAAATCGCTTCTATATTCATGACTTCTATCATAAAAAAAAAAAAAATTAATTGCAAGTCTAATACCAATTTTGGAGTGCCAGCATAAATAACTTATTTAATAAGAAAAAACTACCAATAATAAGTTTGTTCTTTTTTTTTTATATTTTGTTTACAGTTCATAGCTTATTATTATGCTCAGAATATTTGACATGATTAACAATACTAACTCAGGTTTAAAAATGAGGACAAGAGAAAAAAAAAAATCGCTTCTATATTCATGACTTCTATCATAAAAAAAAAAAAAATTAGTTGCAAGTCTAATACCAATTTTGGAGTGCCAGCATAAATAACTTATTTAATAAGGAAAAACTACCAATAATAAGCTGGTTCTTTTTTTTTTATCAATACTCATGAAATGAAGCCCACTATTGTTCATATTTGCATAATTTTTTTTTCTCAATAGTTTACGGTAAGAGCATATTTATAAATAGATAATGTATTTTAATAAAAGAATAGACACTTGATTATCCTACAGTAAAAAGTAAAAGTATAACAATCTTACTTTAAACTGCTACTAAATGCTAAGTGTATGCACACAAGAGTGAACAGCCCTTTCCAAATGATATTTCATTTTTGTAAACTGGGTTTTCACTTTCTTGACAATTTAAATATTAATGTCAACTGTAAAATATGGCCACAGCTTGATTTCAATTAAAAATTCTTCACTTTACATAAAGTCAGCAAACAATGAGATTTGAAAACAAAACTGCAGAAACATATAAAAGAATTACCTGCAGCCTTATTTAACATAAGACCATTTTTATTTCTTTTTAGTGTCAAATTATACCTGAATAAAATATTAACAAAATGGGGTATTTTTAACTTTTTAAAAATAAACACTTTATAAAGTCTCATGTTGTCTATTCCATGTAATGTGAAAAAGAAGAACAGAAATACCAGGAGTTACAAAAGAAACTTTACATCATAGAAATGCAAACATTTATTGCAAGCGCACACATTCATCTACTTTTCATACGGCACATGTTGAATGACTTAAATGAAAACTAACACAACCATTAAATTACAAAGTACTGAAAGGAGGGGTTTTCTGGTATTGTTTGAAATGTAGATGTTTATGGTAGTAATGATGATTTCTATTAAATAATAAAAGGTTGAGTTTAAAAAAAATATATATTTTAGAGTCTTAAAGTAAGTCTTGGCCTATAATGTATATTGTTGACTCATATTCACAAGCAAGCACTACAGAACTAGTAAATACTGAGTTAGCTCATTTATCAATACACTGATACTTACAAATATTTTATACAAAAGGTCGTAAATTATTTTACAGAAATTTACACAGTAGAAAAGTCTAAATGAAGCAAGTTCCTTTAAATTATTTTTTTAAAAAAAGGGATCTCTATGATCAGCTAAAATAAAGGAGTAGATTAATTGTAAAATATTGCCTTGAAAAGTAAATAAATTTAGGCAATATGAACACCCCAAAATATAATAAATCCTAGCTTTTGAGGGTGGGGATTGTAAAGTTTAATTACTATATTAAATAAAACTCTTTTATGATTGGCAATTTTAGTTTTGCATTTTAAGGATGATTCTCAGAATGTGTTTTATTCTCTAATACTCAACAACTGTGCAAATAAGGGAGCTAAGAGAGAATTAAATGGACAAGGTACATAAAATATATTAATACATATTTATATCTGAGATTATATTAGGGGTATAAATCATTCTTTATAAGAGTGGATAGTACCATGTCAACTCTGATACCGGTAAGTGTTTATTTGTAACTTAACTTGATTGTTAGTTCTTAATTTATTTACAAAGAAATTAATACAAAAGCTGAATAACTAAAGTTTGGTTTCCCAACTCACCAGGTGAAAAAAATGTTGTTTTTGAAATTTGTTCCAACCATACATAAATTTAACTCTCTATTCTTAAAAATTAGAAAATCTTGGGATTTTTCATTTAGAAGTTGCTAGCACATAACAGCCAAAAAGTAGACTTATTCTCATAAAAATATATTTAATTTGTCAACAATTTAGCACAATGGAAAAAAAAAATTATCTTCACAAGTTTTCTCTATAGATGGATTCTCCATAAGAAAACTAGTAATTTATACTTTTATAAATATAATATAGAAAAAAAAACCTTAAATGTCAATAACTTGCATTATATTATAAGGGTTATATTTCCATTTGTTTTATTTATTTTGGCTCTTTACAAAGTCTTCCATTTTAATATTTAAAAAATATTTAACCTGACTTTATTTTAAAGCCTTTATTAAAATGCTTTATCATTACATTGTTTGCCTTTATTGTAAGTGAAAATGAATGTTTTATATTTGATTGGAGAAATAGAATGCTAGCAAATTAAACTGGAATCAGAATTATGGATTTGCTTTTGTTATTTCATGTTTAAAAAAAATGTTTTAAGATTGTTTTTCAAGAAATAATAAGCATACATTCTCACATTAAAAATATTTCTTAATGTAACCCATTGGACTATCACTGTTTGTAATCAACTAATTTTTTTGTTGGTTATAGAATAGATCTGAGGAAAGATATGCCAACTAACAGTAAACACTGCAAAGTCCAAGTTATTTAAACCCTTTGGCTTGCAACATATCCATTATTTATAGAAAAACAAGGACAATGTGGAACCAACTATTTATCAGAATAAGAAGCTTTTTAGATCAAGTTTGTCTTTTATTTATTATTTGGCTGGAGAAGCTAAAAGTAAAATCACAAGACTTGTACATCAATTTTCATTAAGATTCTTTGCTAATAAAACTGAAACATTAATTCCAAGTAATGAGATAAATCCTTTTATAATTTTAAAGAAATCTATAACATAACCAGATTAGAGTTAACATTTTCTCCTATTTGTTTTATTGTGACCAAAATATTTTTAAATTCTGGGATTATTATTGATGAAAAAGGACTTCCTTTCGGTGCTGGCAAGGAATATACATGAAAAGCATATTTCAGGGTTCAGCAAACAAATTTCATCATTATTATTATTATTAAAGTTTTGCTAAGTTCAGATTAAATTGTAATAACCCTACTATTGCAAGTTGTCTTAATATGTTGATATCTAAGTTTGTGTTGAGACCGTTTTGTTAAATTTCATTGCCACTAAAGAGAACATTTCTTATCTGAATGTCAAACTGTTAGCGTTTTTTACTTCATAACTTATAAATTTTTTTTATATATTTCAATTGCATGTTTGTTACAGCTTGGTTTAGGGGATACATTTTATCAAGGATTTTAATATATACTAATTTAAATCCAAATCTGTTGAAAATGTGCACCTTGGCTTTTTTACATATCACACTACACATGACATCACTTAGACAATCAAATAAGCCACTCGAAACCTTCCTCACTTAACAGATCTTGATCTAAGTTTAACAGGGTGAAATAAACATTTACTGTTTACAGAGAAATTGCAGAAAACATGACAAAAATAGCCCATTTAAATTCATAGCTTTACTTTCTTTAAAACTTTTCCAGATTAGGAAGTGATATTTTATATGCTTACCCTTTACATATTTAGAAATGTTGGCAAAAATGTGGGTGGTGACATAACCAAGCACGATATCTCACCCTATCTATAAAATTGAACAGTGATATAAATAGAGGGCCTAATTATTTTTAGTCACTTGGTAACAACTAAATGTTATGTTACAAGAGACTCACCAGAAACTTTAGATCCATCTGATTCAAAAGATTCAGGTGGCAAATGAATTGAATAAATGTATACATTTAGTACAGATAAATTATTTAGAAGTCCACCTCATAATTAAATACACTGCATTTGATTTTAAAAAAATCTAATCAGCTTTTGAATATTGAACAAAACCTAAACTTCCATGTAAGTGTTTACTGAACCCTGACAAATAAATGCTGCATTATATAAGTTCTTAAAATGTACTAACATTTTACTCCATAATAAATTAACAAACAATTCTGTCTGCTCTACAAAAATCAAATCAACTTGATGCCTTACTTAACTTCAATACAGTACCATTACAACAGCACACACATACAATAAGGAATTGCTTGCGGTCATCTCCCTTTAATTATAGACTAGAAGACTCCTAAACACGTCATACAAATACTTTGGCCAGAGCATCAGCACCCGCACTAGCTATGTATGGTTTTTGTGGGTGGAAGGCAACATCGTGAATAGACTCCTCAAACTTTTTGCGATGGGAAGTAATTTCTTGAACACATGTTTTACTGTCTAAATTCCATAACCTAATTGAACAATCGTGACCTGAATTTTTTAGAAACAAAGAAGAATATATTCAATGAACAGAATTTACTTGATGCTCAAATCATTTTCAACTCAAATATTTATATATCAATTAAGATAACAAAGGGTTGGATTATTATGATTAGAACTAATATTATGCATACTTACTCCCTGATAAAAGATATAAGCCATTAGGATCTATTGCCAAACTTGTAACAGAGTCTAAGTGAGCTACCATTGAGTGAATTAATTTGCCTGGAATAAATAATTTATAAACATATAAAAAAAAGGATTTTAATTATATTTTAACATGTTTAAATCTAAACAAAAGATTTAAAAAAAAATTCATTTGCAATAGTCTCCTAAATTACACAATAGCATTCTATAAAATAAACTATCAGAAACAAAAATATGAATATTTTTTTCTCAACACTAATAGATTCCATGGTAACTTAACACAGAAACTATAAATCAATAATATATATAATGTATGTTAATAACAATAACAGTATTTTTACATAATAAGAATAATCACAGGAAACTATAATAAATTATCTTTATTTGGCCAAAAAGCAATAAAATTGATATAGTGATTTGAGATTTAACAGTATATTACTTTTGCCCTGAGATGGGAATGGAGTGGTGGTGATTTTGTGTGTGTGGAAAGGGGGTGGGGGTGTGTGTGTGTGTTTCCTTAATATTCAAGTCTATAAAATTAACTCTGCCACATTTTTGTAATGATAGTGGTGATGGTAACATTGCTGCTTTGTGTTTTCATAATGAACTCGCTAGACACTGCAACAGTAATATTATTAGTGTAGTCGCCCTGGTGACAATTTTAATTAATCCGGGCCCATCTATATAGAACGTACATACTGAAGGGAGAGGTTGCTGATTTAATAGATTTTATAGCGAGGGTGGGGGTGGTGTGTGTCTCACCATTAAGTACTTACACTATTCAAAAATTCAACAATATTTATCCTTAAACTCTGAGAGTCCAAAAATATCCTATTTATATCTCGCATGCTGTAAAATATCACGCATTGTTTTGTGAATTATTGCATTAATGTTGCCATGTATTTTCATAAAGGAACTGGCTAGATATACTCAGATAGTACTGAGTAGTAGAGATATTACAGTAATATTTAGTCTACTGTTTAAGCATGTGATGTATATTTTGTTGGGCTACGCCAGTGCTTCTAAAATTTTCTATTCCCTGCTAATTCATGTTTTAATTAGGCTCCCTGTGTTCAATTCTAACAAGTACATTTCAAAATACCGACTACATAAACAAAATAAAATAAAGGGTTGGGTAAAAATAAATATAGCAAGTATGTAGGTCACTAAGCGCCATCTAGTAACTGCAAACAGTAGTTATTCCAGTGGGTTACTGTTAGCACCAAGACGATAGATGACCCATTGGAAATAAATTATGAAAATTTTGAATATTTTATTTTGCAAAGTTCCTGTGAGGAAGCCGCAGCAACCCATATACAAAAATATGTACACACAATACCACCCACACTCAGACAGACCAGTTAAAGGACCATGTTCAGCGCCCTTTGTCTTTATGAAGTAAATGTGATTTTATAGTTTAATCCACTATTAAGGTCATTTCCAAGAATAGTTTTGGAGCCCCCAAATTTTGGATCTTTGCCCTATTCTCATGGCTCTGCCTGAGAGCAATGAGCACCCAGGGCGATAATGGTGCATATTCTGGGAACCAGTGGATTTGCCAAACAGCCAGTGGTGAAAACCCAGTTTGTTTACTGCCAAACATCCTAATTGTATAAAGATTATTGTATTTTGTTGGGTTTGTGGGGTGGGTGTCAAAAGCTCATTGGATATACGCAAAGGGGGGGGGGGGGGGTCATCAAAAAAAGTTAGCGTGCAACAGGAGGGAGAGGATGGGGGTGAAATTTGACTTTTTTCCCCCCGTACATACTTTATACATGGCACCTCCATGCATTTGTTTGCTTTGGTGCTGTATGACATAATTTTGTGATATAATTATTTCTTACAGCTGAACCGCGGCTAGTGTAGAATCATAGAAAACTACAGATTGCAACTTTAACAGACAGCAACATTAGATTTTGACATATTTTCTAGGATCTCAGAGGGCATTTGAAATCCATTTTTAGAACGGACAAAATTGCTGTACGATTTTTAATAGCCCTTCTTCCTTTTACCCATTTACAGCTTGTGGGAGTTATCAGACTGTTATCCTTTTATAAAAAAAACCATCTATTCTTAAATGATAAATCTCAAGTTACTTGGTGGGTTTTTTTAAATTCACTGCATAATTTGTTAAATTAATTCTAATTTCATTAAATTTTATTTTATGCTGATTTCCAGTTTGAACAACGTTGAATTTCACCAGTAACTTTATTTTTTTCAGTGACAGACTGTGATAACGTGATTTGCACGTTAACCTGAAATTAAGTGATATCTATTGCTGATACATGTCTGCAAAACAAAGTGACTGAAGATTGCAAAATAAACTTCAGTCATGTACTTTTGGAAGTTACCATTTTTTATGTCAGCTTAACTCAGTCCCACTAAACACATTATGCGAGTAGTCATTGTATACATTCTATATACTGCATGTTTATTTATTTACTATTAAGATACTGTATTGTACGCCTTTGAAAAAATATTGTATGATTTTAGGAGTTCAAGGGTAAACAGGTCTGTGTATACCATCTGATAGCTTTTGAGTATTGCTTAGATGCTATGAGTTTTTGTTTTCAATTGAATCTGTTAAAAGAAGATTCAATACATAATTAAAATGGCATTTTTTTAAAACTCACCCGTATTATTATCAAAAAATCTTATGTGCCGATCTTCATGTGCTGTAATTGAGATTGGTAGGGTGGGATGATTAATTACTCTGTTGATTTGGTTCCGTCCACTTGTGTCTAAAGAAGAGATTAATAGTTTCTCAAATTATTTGATCAGAAATCTATAATATTAGAGAATGTATATTTATAGATACATGAGTGTGGGTGGGTTTTATGTTCAAATAATTTGTTTTAAAGAGATAAATTGCAGGTTAAAATGTAAAAAAATCAACATTTAATTGATAAATACAAAATACACATTCAAATCAAACATTTTAGTATGGCTTTCAGTTTTTTTATATGTGTAACATGCATTTACAAAACCACAAGAAAATGAAAAAACAAAAACATATTAAATTCTCTAATAATTGTCCAGTGCAACTTTTTAATGAAATTATCTTGAATTGGTATAATCAATTTGTGTGTGTGGACCACCTTATCTTCTAAAAAAAAAAAAAATGCTTTGTACATTCTAATTAATATCTTACCAGAATTAACTTTTGTTTCCAGCATGAGTACTTGTTTCCCAGTCTCAATATCAAAAATGTAAGTATTAGAGGATGTGTAACTAGCAACCATCTGTGTTGGATCACAACGTACAAAGTCTACAGATGTTGGAACCCCTTCATCTACAAGTAAAAGAGAAGTTTTTAAAGGAACGAACAAGTCATAACTGGTGTTTTATGAGTCTGCTTGGTCGGCTTTACACGCTTGTTAACAGTGTTTGATTAAAGATTTCAGGGTAAAATGTTAACAATTATATTTATATTAATACATGTTCAGACAGACTTGAGGTACAGAATTTACAAACTTTTCCCAAACCTTCAAAGACCTTTTTTAAAACTTTTTATTATATTATAAGAAAAGAAAAAACACCTAATTATAGCATAGATATAAAATTCTTTATCACACTTAAGTATATACAACGGTCCGTAATCCATATAAAAAATTAGAACAAAGGCCAACACATTTTTAGAACATGTAGGCCTAGCCAAAACAGGTGCAGTTATTGTGCTATTGTTCACTTAAGATCAATTTTATTAACTTAAAGAAATCTACCAACCAATCAACAAATTTCTTTCTAAAAGAGTTACAGATCATTATGCATGTCATTATTTTAATCATGTTCCCCAACTTTCAAAGACAAATTTTCTTTGGTCAATTTTCCCAAACTTTCCAGGCCTTGGTAATTTTTTTTACATTTTCCCCAAAACTTCAAAGACCGTCAAAGACTGTGCAAACCCTGTTATAAGGTAGTAGGTAGAAAATATTTTGCTTACCAGATTCAACAGTGAAAGTATTCAGAAGTGGTGATTTGTTTCCTGGACTCCAAAGCCGCACAGTGCCATCCCCCGAGCAGGAGAGTAACTGATTTTTAGAGCTATGTATTGATAATCCCCATACTGCATCTGTATGTGCTTCAAGAGTGTCTGACAAGACATTAGGATCTGAAACCACAAGAACTTGCTATCTAAGTACAAGTTAAATTTTGTAACTGCCAAGTTACATTTTGTAACTGCTAATGTAGCACAAATAATGTATAAAACTTGTCAAAACTTACCAAAAGAATCATATGGATCGATATCAGATTTTGGTATGTTCCAACATCTTATTGTTGTGTCCATGCCACCACTATAGCACTGCTCCCCAGATGGACTAACTGCTAAACTCAGCACTGGCCCCACATGGGCACGAAATGTATATACAGGCTCAACATCTAAAGATGCAGCTCTAGGAAGCACAACAAAATTTCAAGAGTTTTAATACTTAGTAAGTGGTGCTGAGGGTGAAGGGAGAATAAAGGGGTAAAGGGTGGGAGAAGGTAGTGATGATTATTAGAGGTCATGGAGAGGATAAGTGGAGATCAGGGATCAAGGAGGTGGTAGGTGATGGTGAGAAAACTAACGCAAGGAAAAAAATAAAGTGACATTTTAAAATGACAGCCTGTCTGATTTAAAAACACACACAACCCTTAAAAATACTAATTTATAGGTTTATTTCTTTTAAATCATCAAACATCTACAAAAATAATTGCCACAATTTTTTATTTAAAATAAAAGTTTTCTCATACATAAAGGCATTTTCCAATACAATGCCTTATACTTTGTTGAGAATTACGAGTTAGCAAATAAGATAAATAATTTATTTTAATAACAATGGGTTTTAACATTTCTTTAATAATAATAATAATAAAGTTTATTTCAAAAACACGCTTCATCCCCAAAGGCTCGAAGCGCGGTACAAAGATCAACAAAAAACAAATCTATAATTTACCGCATTTAAAACAAACGCAACACTACAAAAACTAATTACAAGCATACAATGTCAAAGTCTTTCTAGCCATTTCAACCATAAGCAATACAGCCAAGAGGCATTAACTGGAAAATAAGTTAGACAATCATCCCAGAAGGTGTTTGCGAAATAGATGTGTCTTTAAATCGGTTTTAAAGGACTCCAGTGTCTGCTTGTTTCTGAGATCGACAGGAAGGGCGTTCAAAATTGTTGGACCAGCAAATGCGAAAGTGCGCTTTTCGTAAGTCTCAAGGCAAACACGTGGTGTCGAGAGTTTGCCACTATCGGATGAGTGGAGTCGTCTAGTGGATACATAAGGCGTCAGCAGCTCTTTCAGATAGGACGGCGCCATGTCATGTAAGCAGCGGTAGCACAAAGTTGCGATTTTGTACTCTATGCGAGCACGCACCGGCAGCCAGTGCAACTTTCTCAGAAGTGTTTTTGCATGGTCAAACTTGCGTTTGCGGAGAACAATGCGAGCCGCATTATTCTGTGCTATTTGAATTTTATCCAGGAGCGTAGCTGGAAGACTCACCATATAGTTTAAATGATAAAGAGAATGCACTTACTTTTTCGCAGGTACAGTTTTCTGTAAATTCCATAATTTCAGAGTATGATCCTCTGATGCTGTTAGTAAAACAGGCTCTACAGGATGAAATGCCAATGCTCGGACACCATCAAAATGGCTTTAAAATACAAAATTTAGTCATAAAAATCAATTTATAGTACGATACCAGCATTTCTACATCAATGTTATTATGATCATAAATTTTAACTATTTCCGGGTGAATTAGTCATAATTTTTTATCATTGAATAATATTGCCATAAAAGTACCATGAAATAATTTAAATTCACCTGAAAATTAATGTTACTTTGTTCAGGCATAGTGACCAAGTAATTAAGCCATTATACTGGCGGGAATAATTTAAGAATTGAAATCCATTTAAGACCTACCTACGCAGAGTATATTTAGCATTCCAGGTTTTTCTATATACTTCTTTAGGAGCTGATATCTAGAAAAAGAGGATGCAGGTCCAAAAATACATAGATTAATGATGGCTAATTTCTAAAATTTCCTTGACAAAACTAAAAATCTTATTTAATCACAACATATGATCGGTCTGAGTGTGGCACTATTAAAAAATTTCAATTTTCTAAGTTAACAAAATATTTATTTTATTTGCTATAGAATTTACTTACATCATAATTCATGGGATCCGCTTCATTATTGACAGTTAGTCCTGCTAACTCACCAAGCCCTAGTCCACCATCAATATTTTCCTCATCATCTTGCAAGCCCATCATAGGTTTACGGGCGTAGCTGACTTGTCCACCAGAGGGTACATCTGATGATGAATTATAATTTTAAGATTAAGGAAAATGTACATTTATTTTTGGCTCTTAGAAATAAAGATTAAAAGGTCATTACATCTGCTGCAATTTAAAGTTGTTGCTAAAGAGAATTTTAAACTCAAAATTAAGCTGGGACACAAAGCTTGAGTCTCATCTGAGATTATAAAAGTTTACTTTAGTAAGACATACATTTCCTTTGATAAAATGCAACACTAATAAAAATAAAAGGAATGAAAGGATCATAGGGATGCTTTCATACTTTGATCAAAATTATTTGATTTATTGAAAGACATGACTGAAATTATTTATGTGCAGTAATAAAAACACAAGAGGGAAGGGTTAATACGAAGAGGAGCCACAAAACATGCTTAATGCCATTAATAAAAAGCAAAGCACATTCAGAAAATACAACAAAATTTTATGGAAAAGCATTGATAACTTTATTTTTCAAGCAGCGTTTCAAAACTGGAGTCTGATAAAACCCATATAGTACGACTTCCTTGATGCATTCACTATATGATTGAAAGCTGATGTATTTCAGAGAGAAATTTCTGTTTCTTTTAAATTCAACCTTACATTTAAGTGAAAACTAATAGATTTTAAAAAAAATTTTTTTATAAACTTATACTGCTCTTATACAAATGTTTTAAACAATTAAGATTAATACTAATAGAGATAAAACTAAAGCTAGAAAATGATTATGAAATAATATAGATATAAAGAGTGAGGTTTGAAAATTTATTCTCTTGGAAATTATTTGAAAAGGAGATTAAGGTTCTATTCTCAAGTTATTTTCACTTGAACTACATAACCCATTATTGAAATACATTTTATATCAAAGAAAAGTTATATATGAAGCACTTGCAAAAATCAAGATAAAAAGTACAGTGTGAACATTTTCTAGTTTTAACCTTTGTTTTTTTTCATCTTGTTCATAACAATGTAAAAGCAATGCTGTTTAACAATTTAATCAATTAAGCTAACTTTTGCATGCCAATATTAATACTATAAACTAAAAGATTTTGACTCAACAACCAACAATTTATAAGCAAAAAAATGTCCTGGGGAAAAATAACTTTTTCTCCAACTGATAAAAATTATATGAAACTTACATGTAAAAAAAAGTAGCACACATCCACTTAATACATTTTCAAATATAATTGAGCTGGCCCTTTATCATTTCTAAATGCAGCTGCTTCCAATTAAATTTAAGCAAAGCAAAATATTTCCTCTTTTACACAAGTGTGAGGTAAGCCATCTATAGAAATATTTGCCGTAATATGAATACTTCATAGAAGTTCATCCCTACCGTCATCCCTGTCCTCACCAGCAGATAAGTGTGGGCTGTCACCGACTGCAGTTATGTCTTCTTCACTGCCCAGACTGGCAAGCATGGCCTGCAAGGCATGCCGAGTCGGCCCTGTAAGGCACAGTGGCCACATAGCAAAGAGCAATCAGACTACAGTACAGCACAAACTAAATAAAGCCCATACGTGCAACACTATATGAAATCAAGCAGTTAAAATGAAGTTTCTCATGTTTGTATTAGGCATAAACACTTCACTGTCAAATCTGTCTAGGGTGTGTATATCCCTTGTGCTTTTTCAATTCATATCAGTCAAAGAAATGAAGATTATATTATTGATAATACTGAAATGAATTGAATTAAGAAAAAAATATCACTAAAAAATCATGCAGTGTAAAAAAAATTTAATATGCGCCTAGTGTCCAAAACGCAAAAAATTATAATTTGGAAACTATTGCTGAAATTTTGTTCATAACATGCATTGCAGAATATAATTAAAGGAAGTCCCAGAAATATCTGTAAAACAACTTCAGTTCACATTATACAGAAATAGTCTTCAGGTCAAGATATATTAATAATACAATTAATTCCATTAGGTCGTTGATTTTTTAAATGGATCATCTGCAAGGGTCATGTATTACAAAGGCTTGCATATTATATTGATTTAATTGTTTAACAAAAATATAAAAAATTTAAATAATAAGGGGAAATTTTTCCTTAAATATTGAAATTATTTTATTTCAGCCTATTATGGTAGCATTATTAAGGCACGGTTATGGAAAGACCCAATTTACCAATTAAAGACCACAGTGCTAAAAGTAATTAGTCACAAGATACCAATTTTAAGATAATCAAGTTCAAATATTCTTGGGTCTATAAAATGTGATCATTTTCATTTTTTTTGTTTGTTAAATAAGGGACTTAAGTGCATTTTAATGTGTTCAAATGTATGCGGTACATTTGTCTACTGGATAAGAAAAGGTTAGATTTAATTTTGACAAAAATGTGACTTAGGTTTAGCCCAAGGGTCTTCAATTACTTTCTGATTTCTAAAAAAATATATATCAGGTTACAACTATAAATTAATTTTTTTTAATGGTGCAACATAAGTGGGTAGTTATTTTAAACATTGAATTTTGTTCACATGAACCTTAAAATCAATACACTGCCTAACAACTCTTTGTATCTCTAAAATTGTGTAAGTCTATAAGATTTTATATATTTATTGTAATGACGACAAAATAATTTTAATATTCTAAGAAATTAATATTATGATCCCAAAAACAATGTGCACTCCAATCTAAAGCTATATCCTAAATCTAAAACCAGATTCACATCAGCATGCTGCTTAACAATAATAGCTGCATCAAATAAGGAAAATGTAAACTTATTTTTTTATTTCATGTCATTTTTTAAATTTGAATTCCAGACTCCAATCACACTTTTGACAATAAATATTTTGATATGTATTAAAATTACAATCTCTCATCAGTTTACAATTTAATTGCTAAAATTTGATCATAAACTCATACAATTGTTAAACTTTTTCTTAGCTAGCACTCCCTATGCAATAACAAATAGATAAAAATCTAAATGCTTTAAGCATCCTATCATTTCAGATTCCTTAGTTACACTGAAAAAGTAATAGGTTTTCTTACAAAAATGTAGTTTAATTACAAACTAATCAAGCCTTTTTTAATCAAAATTGATATAAACATTCATCAGAGGTTTATGCAAAACTATAAACAAGAATTCCCAAAAGTAACTGTCTGAAAAATATGGAGGACAAATACAAGCATGAACTGTGTACACAGTTACAACACTTACTATTTTTCTTTCCCTTTCTTTCCTTCTTATACTGCTCTTTGAGTTCAGATATATGTCGCTGATCCACCACCCACTCCTCGTCCTCACCCGAGGAGGTGTCGTGCTTCTCTGTTTTGACACCATTACAATAATAAGAACACTAAGACAAGTGACAGCGAACAGATTCGTGAGCACATCGTAATGTAAAGCACTCTTTTTAAATATATAGTTAAACAAAGAGAACATGTTAAAGTTGCTTTCTAAAACTATTATGTTCAAAAGATTTTTAAACATTTGAGTTATTCGTTAGTACAATGATATAAAGTATTAGAAATAGAAATGGGAAAATCTGATTTTTTTGAAGGACAAGACAGAAAGATTAGAAAAAAATTAAAATGTAATATTTTGTAACAATTTTTTTATAAAAATACTTGCTTCAAAATATCTTGCCCATTTAAGTCAAGAAATTTTGGACTTTCCAAATAAATATTAAGTAAACAAAATATAAATTTAAAAAAAAGGAGAATGCTGATACCTTGAATGATAACACGATAAATAAGGGAACCAATGCTTGATTAACAAATAAAAAGGGAAAATAAACAGGAAAACTATATACTAAGAGGAACAAAAAGTTGATGTGCATAGTAGTTGTCTCTAAATTAAATTTAAAAGACATGATAAAACAGCGAGCAAAATATGTGCATTTACAATTGGGTAACAATGATGTTAAAGCAATGCAAAAAAAGTCAATCTTCCATTTCAATAAACTTGCAGAATGTGATTGCTATTTTGATAGCACTAAAAATATTTCACTTTCATTTTATGAATTCTATACACTTTACAGATAAAAATAACTCACGCTTAAAAATGTCTATACAGCAAGATTTACGCATCATAAAGATAAACAAAAAATTCATTGAGCTTGAAATTTGAAGCATTTAAAATTTAACATCATTGTAAGACCAACATTAATTGCTACAGACAAACATGTGAATATGAGCTGATATGATGTGTTTATGCACACTAAAGTCACAACAACTGACACACAAGTAGAATACTAGACAAAGATATGCAAGAAAACAAAGAGACTTTTAAAACAAGATACCATGATCCCACTTTTAATAATAACAAAGTTTTTTACCAAAAGGCTAAAGATTTAACAACCTTTTTTTTTACCAAAATATACTTTTAAAAAATAAATCCCAACTTTCAATTAACATCACGTAAAAGAAAATTTAACTAATGAGCTTTAAATTTCTTGCAGATCATTGAATGAAGATGACCTACATATGGTAAAAAAAATTAAAGAGATAAATTCTCTGCCCAAGAACAGAATGTGGAAAAATTTCTGTGACAAGGGCCAGAATACAATGATCTACCCCAGCCATCAGAACTGTAAGTCTCACCTGCTACTTCACCTATTTCTGTTTCTAAAAAGTGAAATTCTGCTAGTGCTTCTACTGTGTCAGGGTCTGTTTCATCTAAGCCTTCATTGCTATCATTCTGAAAATTCATTTACTCTTTTAGTAAAATGGAAATACAATTACCTTGAGGTTATTTTCAAGGGTGATTTTTAATTGATTCAACGTTTGCATTTTGTATTACTTAAGTATTTTCTACTATTGGTTTCTTAATAGAATTGATTGATTTTAATATTTATATCGCGCCGGTATCCATGCCACTTTAGCATGCTCACTGCGCCCTGGTCCTCCGAAATCTATTTAAGCAAAAAAATGTTTAATAGTTTCTTAAATGATTTTTTATCATTTTCAATTCCCCTCAAAGATTGAGGCAAACTGTTCCATAATTTTGGGACAGTCTCTTCAAAAGAGCGCACTCCGTAAGACTTTTTTCTGTGTTCATCCACACTAGGAACAGTCAGTAAGTCACTCCATGATTAACTCAATCATAGCAAAATGCTTTAAACAAAGATAGTGTATTGTATGTTTTTATAGGTCAGCCTGGATCTAGGATAACGCAGACCCTTAAAAAAATGCCAAATGTAAGTTCGCATCTGAATATTTTCTGGACGTCAAGAGACAGTGCAAGCTTGATATGCCCAGCAAGGAGTCAGTAAAATAAATCTTACTGAACATCATGTGAACACATTTCTTAACAGGCAGCTTGTGTGATAAGTACATTAATGTGATGACTGCATTGCAGACTAATACTGAGATTCCCCATTCTCAGCTTTTCCACAGAGCTTTCAATGAACAACACAAATGGGTTCACACACTGCATTTAAAAACTGTAGCTACAGGGATTGAGTAATACAAGGATTTTTGTTGCTATTTCTTAACACTGTGTCACAAATTCTGTGCTGATTCAATTACAAATGTTAGAAAACAAAAATAGACTCATGTCAGCATTAATTCAAAATCCATTTAGCTTGATATTTGGCGAAAGATTAAAAAAATACTAATGAGCAGAGCCCTACCTTCATCTCTCTTGTAAGAATGCTACTACAATCAATAACAATAACAAATGTAAAACTACAAATCCGTGAACAATGAAGAAATGATAAAATACGCCATCAGACCTTTAGTTTAATTCCTTTCCGTTCTAATCTTTCTTCAGCTTCATCGTCTGCAGCCATTCCATCTTCATTTTCATCACTACAGTGAGAATAATTCAAATTGAAAGTTAAGAAAATTACATGAAATATTCACAATAATTTTTAAAATGGAAAATATAGATTGTGGCATTGTAGGCCATGCTTTTACATATTCAGAACATTCACCACCCAACACTGCCGTGGAATTTGAACTTTGGGTTAGGTTATCACAACATAACATGAACATCCACTCCCACACTGCATAAAATATTTAAAGATATGAAACCACTATGTGTGCTTTTGTATAAGTTCAATAAGTTATTTCTCGGGAACCCCTAGGTAATTATGCTATAAATTATATCTTGTCGGAAAGGGGATTTTAGTCTCTATTCCGTAGTATCTTTGCAAGTCTAAAGCTTTAGAGGATACAGCAATATTAAGTATTTGAGGGAGTTTTCACATTCATCCATGGGGGTCCTAAACCCTTTTATTTAAAATATTTCAAAGACCATTTAACTTATATAAATATAAATTTGTATCTTAGATGGCTGAGACAAAACATAAACAGACACACATAAGTTTTCAGGGTTTTGGACCAAGATTTTGACTTTTATACAGGTTGCAGTCTCTAGGGATTGCCAAAAGTCAAGTAATAGACCGTCTTGTTGGAAGTGTGACGTAGATGCTCTCTAGGATATTCGAGCAACCCTATTAATAGTGTGTGTGTTTTGCCATTCAAAGTTTTAATCGCATCCCTAAAGCGCGCCATTATTCACTGGCACATTTGGACACTTTGTAAGTATAAGCAAATACGCCTTTATATTTCTGTGTAGAATGCAATTGTTAGGTTTTGTAATGGAAGATTTCTGTTCATTACTTATATTGGGCAGTGTTTTAATCACTTGTTAGCTGCGTCAATTTGACTTGTAACCATATTGTGAGCATACAGCCGTCCACTGAATTTTTAAAAGGAATTATTATATACCAGAGTGTACGTGAGCATAACACGAACTGTTATATCATTCTGGTTACACATACTGCAATGTGCTTTTAAGTGATTGATACAACAGTATTCAACCAGCAAATATATGTAAAATATGTGTAGAGGGCTAACTATCCTGCCATGTGCTAAATTCTCACATAGGTAATGGTGCATGTGTTAGGATAACATTAGCAGCTGTATTAAATAATTATTCTGCAATGCGCTTTTGTCTTAAAAATACAGCATTTGATTAATGCAACAAGTATTAAACTAACGATTGTTATACTTTATACCATTGTAGTAACTGTCCTGCTATGGGTGCATCTTATATAGACACCATACATGGATAACAACACAATAGTAATTTCTAGACCTGTATGTTAGCCCTCACATCTCACAGCGATTCTGAATGTAAGACGGTGTTGACAGGGACAGAGTTGTTTAGCATGTTTATTTGTTAGCTGTGTAATTCAAATGTTAGTCAGGACATTGTTTATCTGTACTATTGGTATCTTTACAGATATTGTCCTTTTTCTTACAAATTTTTCTTATGCTTTCTCTTAGGATTCATTTTCTTACACCATTCTTTTTTATACAACACTGATAGTACCAAATAAAGGCTACAGTCTTCAAGATCTGCATTTCCTTGAGTTTATATGTAAAACTGTCAGGCATATCTCTTCACCACTCTGCTTTATATATTTTCAGCAACATTTTTATAGCTGTTTCCATAATATTTTAAAAACATAAAAACAAATACAAATTTATCAGCAACAAAAAAAAATGTTTTGAATTTCTAAAATTTTACATATAAACAATTGCAATTTATTATTTTTTTATATTTCAACCACATAACACATTATTCAAAACAAAAAAACAAGATAAAAACATGAATTCCTAAATAAATGAAAAAGGTGTTTACCTAAGATCATCATCATCCTCCACAACATTTCCAGAATTAAGAAAATCAAAAGTGGTCATTACAGCATTCTCAGCATCAATGAGTGCACTATCATTTGCCATGTTGCTTAATTTCTTTAAACCAGCCCTGTTTACAAAAATTGGAATACCTCTTTATAAATGTAATTATCAAATAAAAGATGTAGGATCAGAAAAATAATAATTATAATAATAATAGGCACAAATTTAATTTTTACAAAATTATAGCTATTTAATTTAAACCAGAAAAGGAAACTGATTGTCCAAGCAGTCAGGTGCTCTAAAGCACCCACCAAAGCAGCACATCAGATACAAGTTTAGTCATCAGAACTTTATATTATACAAAATAATAAGTAAGTGTACCTCTTCCCCTGGTTATCTCGCTTATTAGCCTGATTTTCTCCATTAACAAGAACTGACTGTGAAATATCTGCATCACTTTCAGCTGTCTGTGTTTGAAGGCCAAGCAGAGACCGTACTCGTGCTGAACGTACATCAATAATGGTATCAGTGTAGCCTATTTCTTGGAGGTATCTAAAGATTTTTTTTATAAACATTTTAGTTTACATCAGCAAATAGATACTTTCAACAGTTTAGATAATACAAATAAAAAGGAAAAAAAATTGCTGCATAAACCATTTTACTCACTGCCGAAGAAGCTGTCGTCCTTGTCGCCAAGTGGCGTTGCTTGTTCCTGAAGAAGTTGATAATGAGATCTCCCCATCTATTTGGTCATCTAAAGGCATAAAATAAAAAAACATTTAAGAGGAGTTCATTCAATTATCATTTTTAAAAATCTCATTCAGGTTTCATTTATAATTTTTTAAATCTAAATTAGCTAGTAAACTAAACAAGTTAAATGAAGAAGTTGACAAGGAAAAAATATGAAATACCTTTATTTTCTTTGTCAAAAGATGGAGGCTTTAAATCGTCAGTGTTTAAGTCTGTACCATATTTAAGCTTATGGTACTTTGCTCTAAAATTAAATGAAATTAATTTAAAGTTAAGAATTGTGAATAACAATGAATACAGAGTGGCTTACCATGAAAGTTGACACCCCTAAAGTGGATCATTTAAATGAACTGCACATTCTATATTAAGTCATGACCACAAGCGATTCAAATGCATAACAGCCAGGCTTTTTTAAAAACCATATGCATTTACACCTAACATCTGGATAGCATACTCTAATACCCAAAGGCTGATTTTGAGATTGATCAATAGAACCGAAAGGAGATACTGATTAATCTACAATTTTTTTTACTGCTTATTTCAAGGCTGGAATTTTTATACATATAAAAAAAAATATTTTTTTCCACAAATTATGTAATTGAAGCTGTCTCCTAGATCACAATTTTAAATATTATTATTGTTCAAAAGTTAGTCATCAGTTTTACTATATAAAATAGGAACAATGAAAGTATATCAATTTAATAATATTTACCTTTCTTGCTTCAAGGCAAATTCAAGCATCTTAATTCGCCTCACCAAGTCTTGCTTTAAATTCTCTTGTCCTTTGCGTTCTCCTTGCAAAAATGCAATTCTGGCCTGAAATTAAGTAATTAATAGATAATAAATTTATTTCTGCTCGAATTAATATTTTGCTTGATGAGTCAGTTTAGGGACAAATTCCTAAATAAATGTTTAGAAGTTTAACATAATTTTTTTTATGATAGACCATTGAATGATATTAACATGTGCTCAAAAATGTTGATATTTTAAAAGAAATGTTTTTTAACAATTAACATTCGTTTGCAAATAAAATAGAGTTCACATTTAACATTCAAAAACTGATTTCAATAAGTACAAGTCCACACATTTTTTTCGTCAAATTGAAGTATCTGAGCATTTCTAAGCCAGTTACACTTTGATTTCAGCTGATCAGGTGCAAATTGTTAATTGGAACTTTTCAATACATAGTTTACCAGAAAAAAAAAGCACATAATCCATTAAGTCTGAGTATGTCACAGGAATAATAAGAAGGAAGACAGTTAATATTTCACAGTAATTCACAGAAATGTTATTTGAACAATTTGTGTAGTACTAGGTAGGTAAAAACAAGATTTTAAAAAAATGTATGTTGCTAAAGAGATGTTATATTTTTGTATAAATAATGACAATGTATGCCTATTAACAGTTAATATTATATTAATATGGGCCAATCAATCATATTCAGCAGATTAAAGATTCCTTGGTTAAGCACAAGGGACAATATTTATAATGTTTATAAGCTCTAGCTTTTATTTGAATAAATATGTTAGCCTAAGTTAGATTTAATAATAATTAATATGCCTAGTCTATTGGTCCACAGGATTATGATTGCAAACACATTGACACTAGCAGCCTAAACTAGACAATAATTATGAATAAGTGCATACAAGTTTTATTCCTAATAATTATCATCAATTAAGTACTAAATCTTAAACCCTTTTGAGATGGAGCCTTTTTGGACTGACTGTGCCAAAAAGATGGAGTCCTTTTCACAAGCCCTGCACTTATTTTGCAAAAAAAATTATTAAAAAATAAACATTATTTTACAAATATTAACTTTATATATTTTGTAGGGGATGGAATAAAATAATATGATCTTAATCTATCAAACTGAAATCTCAACATTAAGCAAATGAGATTAAAAAAATTTTTTACACTGAAAATAAAATTGTTTACCGTCCTGATTTAACAAAAAAGGTATGATTGTTGAAGCCTATGTAAGTCCTAACTCATATTTAAATGAGATTCAATTTGAAAAATGCATAAAACATTCCCCTGGGGCTGTCATGCCTTTTGGCATATTACAAGGTCACATATTTTTGAAGCATTTATAGAGGTCACTTGGTACCAAAGAAAATTTATATAAAATGACAGAATACCGTAAAATATCAATGGAAGCCAACATTAAAATGGCGATATGAGCAAGAAATGCTAGAAGCATCCAATACTGAGGCTTGTATTATAATTATTGGGCAGATAGATCAGCCTTACGTATTTTTTCGCCTTAACACTCTGGGTCAATTGATCGGCCCAACCGCCTCAAGATGGATAAACACAGGTAATGAGGCCCATCCCTATGCCTATATAAAAATAAAACTACTTTAGGTTTAAATTGATTTCATATTATCTCCAAATAATTTTAAATTATTCTCAAGAATTCAAGATGAGACTGAGTGGATGACTAGATTTTAGTGTGCTAGAGTTTAGGTTCAATATTCTTTCTTAGGCTTACAAATTACATATTAGGCTAATGAATGTCTACAAGGGCCTGTCCATAAATCTATTTTTGACAATATTTATCCCCCTCCCCCCAACCCTGTCACATACTACACCATCCCCCACACCACCCAAAAAAAATTTTGGAACTAAAAAATTAACAACTACTTAAAATTTAATCCAAATCACACTTCACAATTAAATTTATATTGCCATGTATCAATAGCATCATTATAACTTAATAGAAAGTTAAACATCACCATGATTTTCAGGTTTTATATGTATGATGTCACATTCACATGATCTTTACACCTCCCACTTTCATAGTAATCTTAGTATTTTGCCTACTACCCCAATTAGCCCCCTAATAATGTTAATATGTCATTGTTGTCAACATTTGAACATATATTTCATTCATCAATCAAATTTATAAATTTCTATACCCAATCCAAGACCAAGGTGAGTGATATTATTATTTTTGATAGAGTTAGAGCTTAGGTAGGCTAGGAGACTTGCATTCTTTAATTATGAGACATAAACAAATTACGGAAAGTTAAAAAGTTGGAAAGGGTGAACTGAAAAGACAGTCAGGAGAGCCTTATAATTATAACTTAGGTATTATTATCTTTTAGGTAGTAGTAGCTAAAACTAAAAGTAGTAATAAAACTACAACAATAATAATCATTAATAATTAAATAATAGTAATAGTAATAGAGTGGCATAAGAGATACTTCCATGTTTAATGTAATGGCCATGGATAAAGGAAAGCGGTATACAGTAGTACAAGAAATAGTACAAGATTAAAGGAAAGGTTTCTTTGTGTTTGAAACAAAGCAAACTGTTAACAAAGTTGATTTATTTTAATGGCAATCTACGCACTTGTAACTCAGCTCGTTCCACTTCCCACTGAGACCTCTCCATTTCGAATCTTGCCCATTCTGTTTGGAGAAAGTGGAGGATCCCTGGCATTGAATACTGGGGACGCTGTTTAATTCCATCTTCTTGCTGTGATTTAGTAACCATGCCTAATGCACCTGAACCGGGCCCAAGTTGGCCTCCGTGTTGTGATCCTGGGCCGTCTTCTATCATATTTGCATGGTCGCCATTACAATTTTCGTGTTAGTCGTGGGGGCGCTAGCCATCAATATGACGTCACAACTGCCAAGTCAAGTCTAAGCGATCAATGACTCAAATGAATAGGTTGGTGAAATAAAATCAATCGAAACTTAACTTATAGAATTTTTCAAGAAGATTTCTACATTTGTATGCATTCCTGTTAAATAATAAATATAAGGGTAAAATATAAGATATCAAACAAATGGGATAAGCCTAAAACTTTTCCCCTAAAAATTGTTTATCTGGATCATGCAAAAGGAAAAGTAGCCAGGACCAGGATTTAAAACAAATAATTTATAAATTACCAAGAAGTAGGCTTAGTCGGTGTGTGCGTAGGCCTAGTGCTTAATACAGGTAGTTGATAATAATAAAAATATAATGATAGATAAACTTAAATTTTTTAGTAAAATCATCATGGCCACGGAACACTTGCCAAAACTTGGCTTGTTTAACAAGTTTAAGTTGAATAAAGTTAAAAAGAGTCTAACTTAGACTCTTTTTTTTTTTTTACTTACTTATAGTAGTACTTTGTCGTATGATTCAACTTCAAATTCATTCAAATGTGATTTTGAGAACCTTCGGCCTTTAGTTTAGAACTTATTAGTATTTACACTGTAAATATTAAAGTTAAAGGTAAAGTTTCTCAAAATCACATTTGCTTGCAACTATGAAAAATGGCAATGTCAGTATGTCACAGTCACACTATGTACTATTACTATGTGAATGTGTTGACAACTTAACTTAACAATTAACAACATATCATTGTCATATCTCTGAATACTGAATGAATGAAATGTAGCAATGTAGTGCAGTGAAGGAGTGAAGAATGAAAGTGAAAGCAGGCCTACAACACTAAATTCTTTTAAAGTTTAAGTACAATCATTCAGTACTTATTTATGTACTTTTTATACTATTTATTATAATTATTTTATTTTTATCTCAATCTTAGTAGTCTCAATCTATTAAAATAATTTTTTTTTGGATTTATTTAAGTTATAATCATTGGATGAACTGAGTGATCAGAATCTTTGCATCGCAATGTCTTAACTTAAACTTAAATGTAATATTAATAATCATTTAATTATATAATAATATAATTTTTTTTTATAAGTATAAGAGATTCACAAACTGTCCACTGGGGTAGCTTACAAGTTACTACATTAGTTCTGGTGGTACACTGCAGGGGAATTTAAAAAAGGAATACACTTACACAGATTACAGATACCCATTCCAAATTTCAGCTGATTATTGATGTCTAGCAACATCCCCAAAAGTTTGAGAACCCCGGTTTTATACCATCATTAGCCTATCTATTAGCATGTGTGGTAATTTAGTATATATTATTAGTTTTATATTTATAGGCCTAAATATAATCCAGTGGCCACTGACAAACCTCAAATTCTAAATGATGTAAAACTAAATTAAGTTGAAATTCAACTTGAAATGGGATTAAATATAAGTTTTAGTTTGGAAGAATAACTTCAACATGACAAAAATAATTAGGGAATATTAATTGTATTTATTCTTATACTTATAGTCCGGTCTTACCAGTGGCTTTCGATTTTTGCATATCAGTGGATGTGGGAAAACGGGAGAAATATTTCTGAGTCTTAAGTTTAAGTACCATAACCAACTAAGTTTATTTTTTATAATTTAAATCAAATTATGAATGAATGAAAGTATTACTTGTCAAATCTAATATTAATACTTTAACAAGGAAATGCTATAAATATTTTAAATCACCAGAAACCCAACTGTTAAGTAATCAAAAATGCTGATAATAATATTAGAAGATGTAGATTTTGAGAAGCAATATTTAATTCATATAATATAAAGTTAAATCGTAAATCTGCTGGTTTAGTTTTTGCTAAATTTTTTTATATTTCAAAATTTGATAGTTGTTTCTGAGAGACAAAATAATTACATTTCTATGTGTTTGGTGCTCTCCTCACACAAATTGGTATTCTAAAATCTGTCCGATAAGAGAGATGGATATTCCTTTTCAAGTGAGACAATCATAGTTACAATGTTTTATTTTTCACTGCTAGTATGATTTAAAATAAACAAACAATTGGAGCAGGCCCCTAAGTGGAAACATCTCTAAATACCGGGTATTCCTTTTGTACAAGACTATTAAAAAGATTGAGATTTTAAAGCACCTGCCTTTTTTTCAGTATAAGAATATCTGTGTAAAGGCCCTAACAGGCTCATAATGAGTTATTTAAAATAAGTCAATGACAAACATAAGCGCAAACCAGTAGAACAATAGCATATATTAATCTAATGAATGCCTCAGAACCCTTGGGTCAAGAATACATAAGCAGCTCCAAAATGCTTGTGTCACCTGTAGTCTCTCTTGTTTGCTCTCTTCATTTTGAAGAAATGAATTGTTCCCTCACATTTTCTGCTCTTAAGTCACTGAACCTAATTTTATGTCTACTTTCCCACCACAACAATTTCATAAAGTTTGACCTGTGGCGCTTTTGTGTGTGTGGCTGGGTGGGGGATTTCTTTAGACTTCATTTTTTGGTTCCTCAGAATTATTACCTTTTAATCCACTTGAGGAAATTTACCAGTATTTCCGGATCCTTGTTTTAATGTTACTTTTTACTAGCACTTTTTGCAGAATGAATTGGTGATGTTATATTCTTAAAGATGCAATTTTTTAGACTTATTTTTATTGCAAAAAATATTTAATTTGTGTGTTACAATTGATGTCTGTTAAACCCAACAGTTGCCTTTAATTAAATAGTGGTCGGACAAGTGACAACCAAGCAATGATCCTATTTTGCCTGATTGTAAACAAGCAAGGAAGAGTTCGACTGAGGAGGTAACTGAAAAATATACCAATTTATTCATTTGAGTTTGAGCTTAATTTTTATGAAAGCCTTAAAATTAGAAGGATAATAAAGTGTTACTTTTGGTTTTGAAAGAGGGGAGATGGATTCAGGAGAAAGACATCAAACAAGAGACTCGACTTATAAAATTAAAACTGAAATACTTATGATCTTAAAAAAATTGGGGTACAATTTCAAATTTGTATAATGAGTTCTGGTGAGGCACAGAGCAGAACATTTTTTTTCTAATTCACTACTTAGCTTAGAAAGTAGTAATTGATTACCAAAGTTCATAACTTAGCTTAGAAAGTAGTAATTGGATTACCAAAGCTTGATTAATTTAACTCAAAATGTAATGGAAGTTAGTGAAAGGTATTTAATACAGAAGTAACTAGGAAAAGGTAGGGCAAAATTTGCTTTTTCTATTCCAATACCTTTACAAAATGTGATTTGTGGTAAAAAATAAAATATAAACAAAAACTTCTTATTTCAACTAGCTTTGTCAGTTTTAACTACCAGTAGTTAAATGTAAGAAACATGATAACAATACAGTTTTTGAGACGTGTCTGCATATTTATGCCTTAATATTATTCAATTTGTTATTTTTGTTTGTTAATATTTCAGTTATAACAATTTTTCAATGTATAACATCAGCCTTTGTGTGTTTTTGCTACTTTCACAATTTATAAGTCTTTACAAAATTATTTTCTTTTTTGCCTAGGAATTATCAACATATTGAAGAAAAAGAAAGAGATGTGAGAGATTCTTTAATAATCTCTAAATGTTTAACAAGAACAAAAAAACAGGTGCTTATTTTGTAAATAAGTTATACACACCTCATATTTAGATAATTTATATATTTTTTTCTTTTCTACTGATGAAGGCTTGTAATGGCCAAAAAGGTTTCAGGAAATACTTTTTTAACAAACTTGGAATGCAAACTTCCCCACTCTCTCTAAATCTTAAGTAGGGTAATGTTTTAGACTTAATCTCAGTGGCCTACATGGAAGTTCAAAAGATTGAAATTTCACCTATTGTCCTACTTTGATAGTGACAAGTGCTTCCCATTCCCCAATCTAATTTTTTTTTCCTTCAAAAATTGCTGTGTAATTCCATGTAAATCTTTAAGTTTAAATATTTATTATTTTGATTTTTTTAATAGATCAAAAGGTTTTAAATTTATATGTAAATGCCATTCTGTTTTAATATTAGATTTTAATAATATAAAATTTTGAAAAATTTTTCCCAGTGCAGTTTTTTCAGTTATGATGGCATGACAATAATTTACAAAAGTTTCACAACTTTAACACTCATTTGTGGTGTAACTAAAGATGAGGTAAAGGTTTTCTTTTTTCTTGATATAAAAAACAACATACTTTTAAGTTTTTTGAGTAAAATTGAATCCTATTACTCTTGTTTTTTTACACTGCCATAATTTAGACCAGGGGTCTCAAACTCGAGGCTCGCGGGCCATTTGCGGCCTCATACCCGACAAATAAGTTTAGGCCCGACCGGTTGTCCCCATTCTCATATCTTTAATGTGATCCCCACGATGGTTTCATTCGAATCTCACGGACTAGTATATTTCTGATTTTATTATGTTTATTTAGGTTTGGACTTTGATTATAATGGGAAAAAACGTTTTAAATCGGAATAAAGTTTTAATTTTTATAGCATTTTATGAGACACATATGGCCTAAGTGCGGTTTTGAGAAAAGTTTAAAAGTCAGTCAGTGTTGCCTATGACAATGTCAGGGCATTCTGCACAAAACTTGTGTTATAGTTTTCAGAGAAACCTCTGCCATTTCCCAACATGCAAAGTACTCATGGACCCTGGCACATGCACACCATTCAGTAGTATTTTTATACTAGTAGTAAGTGCACTGATGCCTTTGCAAAGCTACAGGAAGAATTTGATCACAGTTTGCCGACTTCAAAACACACAAGTCCCTTTTCAAATTTTTGCTGACCATTTCTCCTTCAATGTGGATGATGCCTCCATCCCCCTTTTTGCGCTTCAAATGGAGCTGTTTGATCTTCAGTGCAAGTTTAGGGAGGTGAATGGAAAAACAGACAAATATGGACAATTTATGAGAGCATTCCCCTCCACCTTCCCTGAGATTTCCAGGTTGTTCAAGAGAATCATGTGCCTTTTTTGGGAGTACTTATCTGTGTGAACAGCTCTTTTCCACTTTATTCAGGGTCAAACTTACTTCAAGATATGATGGTCTCAGTTGCTTACTCACTCAAGCCAAATGTTGCTCAAATGTTTAAGAAGGAGCACTGCCAGGTCCCAAGCAACAAGGAGTAGGAAGAAGAAAGTAAAGTCCAGGTCTTGAGAACCCTTTGTTTTTATTTGTTAATAATAAAGGTTGAGCACATTGTAACGGTTGTACTTTATTGAATTTGTAATCGCTTTTTTGTGGAATACTTGATGCGGCCCAGGCTCACTCAGATTCAACCTCCTGCTGCCCCCGGATGATATGAGTTTGAGACCCCTGATTTAGACCTTATTTAAATTATAGTTTCAATTTTGTGGTAAAAATTTTAGCTCATTCATTTTAATTTTTTGCCCAAATGGCCAGTATGTTCTAAATCAGTGTTTGTTAGCTGCAGTCTGCAGAAATTATCTCCAAAAATTATTGCCATTTAACTCATAGCCTTGATCATGCAGTAGAGAGCATCAGGACCATTCAGAGGAGAGTGTTGACAAGGACACTGATATTGAAGATCATATTAGATATTACAACTGAGATGTTTAGTGATTCACCTTGATGAATCAACTGCTGTGAATAACCAGGCTACCAAGAAATGGATGGCTTAGCTTTGATTTATTTAGCTTTCTCAACGGATGTGTATAAAAAGAAGCTTTCTTGGATAGTATGACAGCTGCTGAAAATTTTTATTGCTTATTAAGTCAACCAGAAAGTTATAATCAATATTATAATAAATAACATTTCAGGGGCTTTAGCTGGAAATTTAATCTTCATTAATTTCAGAGTAATAAAGATTAAATTTTTCAGCTAAAGCCCCTAAATTTCATAGTGAGTATTTCTTAATGTTATTCTTTCGCGGATTAGTTATCTCTTAAGCTGTTATCTTTGATTACGGTATTGGTAACTATTATTAAGGGAAAAAGATTTTTTTTAGCGCTTCAACTCTGAGAAGCAGCACTGTGGCTATGATTATCAAATATTCTGCAAAAGAAACCCATCCTTTTAAGAATAATTTATTTCTTTATATTTATTACTGTATGATGACAACAGAAAAATAACTGAATGCTGTTATCATTTTTACATTATTTTTATTATTTCAAATTTTAGAATGAACTTTCTATCCAAGAGTTGTTAAATGTATTTATGGATTGCCTTGGGTCTTACTTTCAGCATGTGGTAAGTATCATCAGTTAAGTTACATTTTGTCCTCTGAAGTATTTGAGACTTGAATCAAGAGCGCCTAATCTTAATATATGGTTTAAGTGTCTTTAGAAGTGATTTTGATATTGCTTTTAATCTATAAAAATGAAAACTTAAATTATGTTTAATTAATTTTGTTATTTTTGGCCCATTTATTTCAGTCAGAAATGGATGTATCCTTTTGTGTTGTCACATGAATAAGACAAACTTCATTAACCTGTTTCTAGGGATGATAAAAATATGGCTGCGACTATTTGCACCCAGACACTCTTTGCCGCCATTCGCACCCGGGTCCCATTAGACTCAATATTATTTGGATGTCATTTGTGGTAGTTTATTTTCGTTAAACTGAAGAAGTAAGTTTACAAACATATAGTCCATTCAATTATCCTTCATTATGATGCCTCATTTTGTCTTACAAACCCAACAATAATATTTTAAATAGTTTTTTAATCCCAACCTCTGACTTATGGTACACAGGTGCAAATAGCCACTTTGTAAAAATATTGGAGAGTGGATTGGGATTGCTAGGTTTAGTAAACTACCTGTATTTTATATCAAAACTGGTTAATCCATTAGCACAATGTATAAAGGATTTTTTTTTTAAACATCTGTTTAAAAAAAAATTAAAATTAAATCTCCTTATCAAATTTCAGATAGTATATAATATTGAGAGAGTCTACATAATTTTGGATGAACTTATTGTTAATGGATGTGTTGCTTATACTAGCAAAGAAAGAGCACTTATTCCACTTCAACTCATGGATGCAGGAACTTGAAATTTGAATGGCTACGCTTTTTTTAAAAAAAGTATCGTGTTAACTTATTTCTTTTACTTATTGTAATATAATATTGAGGATAATTTGTTGCATCATAAGTTAAAGTGATTGAATCATTGAATATATAATATTTGATGTATGACTTATATTTTAATCAATGTCTTTTGCAACAAAATAAAAATGAGTAATATTCCATAAACTCTTTTGAAAAAATGTTGCATTATCCTTTTTTGCTATCTAGTAATTTTTTTCCCTGAGTCCTTTACATTAACTTAAATAATCACAAAAAATTTATTTTATTGCACCCCCTTTGAATTATTTGTTTCATGAAATCTTAGACCACCTCATGTCTAGTACCCACCCTTATTTCTAATTGTTTTGACCACTGACTTACTAACCAAATAATTGGAAAGGCTAGGATGATGAAAATACCGTCTATAAAAGTTTCAATTCAGATTTATGAATCCGAGACATTGCACCAATGTTGCATATAATTTCTCCATATGAAATGTACAAATTATCCGCTCTTTTGAATTCCATCATCCACCCATCAAATTTACACAGATTATTTATTAATTATCAATACATCTTTGAATTTCAATTACAATACAATAAATCTTTATTTTAAAATATCCTCTCTCGTCATAACTGGTCTTTATTGTCAGTTTGAAACTAACAGTGTTAAAATACTCTAGTTACCACTTGTAATAATACCCTTACCATGTAAAGAAACTAGCCCATTGCCACAAGTAATTTGCTTGCACCCTCTGTGTCAAAAACAATGAAGGGATCTAGGAGAAGTCCTTAAAAATTATTGATTTTTTAAAAGAAAACAAAAATATCCAGAAATTATTCCCTGTTCAGTATTCACTAATTAAGTGACTTGTAAAAAATTTAAAAAAAAAACAATTTTTAAAAAATGCACTTATGACTATGACACCAAGAAAAAAACTTGACGTTACTTATTATCCATAAAGCCTAGATAAAATCCTAAATGTTACTATTCAATCTTCTTGCTAGGATGCCACAACAGGATTTGCGTTCAAAATATACAACTACTCATGAAAAATATTTTTATTGCCCTGTTCCTAATCCAATTAATTACCCAATTTATGGAAAATTTTGTATGAAATGAGAGATGAGATGGACTCACTCTAACCATTTTAAATTTTAAACACAACACACATAACAGGAAGGGCAGAAATTTTTATCATAACTCTCAGTTGCATGTTACAGAACAATTGTATGAGTCAGCTGTAAAATCAAACTGATAACGCACAGCACATTAATGACCAAATGGAAATGAATACAGTTTTCCTCTTTCATCCCGTAGGCAATATTAAAATGCTTAATTAAATATACTTTTTTTAAAAAGAGACTTTCATGCTTTGAGCCATCCATACTAATACTAAAATCTCACAAGAAAGCAAAAAACAAAATACCAAATACAGCTTTTCAACTTTAAAGGTATCAAACCATATAAATATTTAAGTATAATTAAAATTTTTGAAAAATTATAAATGTCACAAATTGTAAGGGTGACAGATTAATTATTTTATATTTTAAGTAGTAATTTTAATAAAGCTGATACGGTAACAGTGTTATGATGGTTCAGGTACGAAACATCAGAACCATTTGTATAACATACAGTGGAAAATATTTAACATGAAAAACCACGGAGATAAATATTTTTAATTCAAAGATTTTCAAAAAAATAAATGTTCACATTTTTTTTTCCGGTACATAGAAAGTGTTAAAAGTTTTTTTAAACTAAAACATACAGTGCTAAAACATACAGAGGTACGCATTGGAGACATTTGGTCCTTATTCTTTATGAAAGCTGACCATGTGGAATTAGCCATTTTGAAATGTTTATGAAACTCTCTTATTGATAATTCATTTAGACACAATACTTTGAATAATTTAACTTTAAGCAAAATACTTCTTTGTTGCCACCCTGTTTATTATATTTATATTTGCACAGTAAAAGAAATAAACTTTACAGGTTTTATGTTACTACACACTTTTGCAGGCAGTTGCTCCTAGCATCTCTTGTATAATCTAGTCATCCTAGTAATAATAATAATAATAATAATAAAGTTCATTTCAAAAACACGCTTCATCCCCAAAGGCTCGAAGCGCGGTACAAAGTGAACAAAAAACAAATCTATAATTTACCACATTTAAAACAAACGCAATACTACAAAAACTAATTACAAGCATACAATGTCAAAGTCTTTCAACCCATTTCAACCGTGAGCAACACAGCTAATATGCATTAAATGGAAAATATTGTAGACAATCATCCCAGAAAGTGTTAGTAAATAGAAAGTTGAATCAAAAAGTTTATTTTTTATGATTAGGTGGCTGGTGCAGTTTTTATCTGAGATGCAAAATGTTTTCATATTATTATTTTTTTTTTGGTTCATACTGGTACTAAAAACTAAAAGTACATTTTTTTTAAAAATTACGAAATGATATGGAATTCGCTGTCGCTAGAATTTGTTTTAAGTTAACAATTTTCTCATGTCAAACTAATTCCACTGCATATTAAAAACATACAAAATCAACAAGTGGCTATTCATCATAAATCAATCAATCATTATTACCACCTGGGTCTATGTCTAAAAACATTTTAATCATGTTTTTGTGGCTAAGAAAACTTTATTTTATTTTTTAAATTTAACTGCTTTAACAAGTACAAGTTAGATATACCTTGTACCTACTAAATACTTCTCATGATATTATTGATCTTTTGTCTATAAACAAAGTATTAAAAAGAATCACATATCCATTTCCTGCCTAGATTTAATTACCGGTAATTCTTCAACATTTATTGTTTTCTTTCTACGACCAAATTTCCTTAACTTATTTCACAGCCACTGGTGGAATAAAATTTTAATCCATGCATGACAACAAAATAAAGTCAAGCCATATATTTGTTTTAATCTCCTTTTGGTTTTATAATTATAATAGATGGTGCAAGGCAACCACTTTGTGCCTGTAAAATACTGGAAGTTGTGCAGAATCTATAAATATCATGCTCAATCACATACATAACAAAAGAACATTTTCACCTACTAAGCATTGGTGGATATATGAGTGCATTCAGGAACAAACACCCCCCCCCCCCCCCCCCCAATAAAAACAGTGCTAATAGTACATAGCAACACAAAAAAAAGGATAGTTATGTCATTTTTTGCTGCAAAAGCTTTAGTTGAGTTAAAAACTATTTAAAAGGGGTTAAACTGGATCCCCTTTCTTGAGTGAGGCAGACAATTTCCACCCTGGATTTATTATTATTAAAGAAATAATAAGCCTTGATGAATGTTAAGCAATGTTTATTGAATTCTACTTCACACTAATCTAAGACATGTTCTCCCATTAGTAATTTCAGTTCAGGTATCCAGCTTAGCCAAAGAACTACATGTTAGGCTAACAGGATCACTAACAACACTTCTAAAACGAACTATCCTACTTTCAGCGTTCCTACTCCCTCGCTTTCCCCTGTACTACTGTCCACCTGCATACCACTAAACATGTAGTATCCCCTCTCTTTATAGTATCCCTACGCTACCGGTAATCTAAACAGCATTCAGTCACACTAAATCTGTTTTCATTCAAAACAAATGGACATCCTCACAAAACAGACTTCTAACACATTGACAACCTTAATGCAGAACTTTTTCTTTCCTGCATTATATTTAAGACTACAAACAAAAGTATATGGTATTTGTGCAGGTCATTTGTTTTTGATTTCAATACAAATAAATGCATGATAATAGTTGACTCAAATTATCTAATTTAGAAACAAAGTTATAATACGAATGGTGGATCTAGACATTTTTTATTAAGTGCAGATCCCGAATTATTTATAAGAATATCAATGTGACATACCATAATTTTATTCATGTGGGTCAATTAAATTTAGATGATTTCACAATTCTATGTTCAAGAAGCACAAAAATATCCAGTTCATTTAGGGTGCTAAATAATAAAAAAAATTTTTTTTAATGATTATTTGTATATAAAACTTGTGCAAAAACTAAATGCCGGTATTTAATAGAATGATTAGTTTGAGATATGTATTGTAAGTTAAGTAAATGAATTTCTAATGGACCTTTCTTTCATTTATAGCCCCATTAGGATTTCTTAAACCATGTGCAAATTTCAATGGTTCATTTTTTTAAAGTTAGCCAATCACAGTCATACCAGCAATGCTGGACCGGCCCCTTGTAGAAATGGTACCGGGGTATAGCATTTAACGGTTAAAAATACATGTCTCAAAGCTGACTTTTCCTAGCCATTTGTAGTGTGTAATCTTGAAATATTGTTGTCAGTGGTCATTATTGAAAGTTCCCACCTGGAGGAAGAAAAGGGTTTAAAGTTATGTCAGTATTGTCTGTGATCATTTCTAATGTACAATAGTTTTATTACATTTTATCTTCCAAGACCTTTCTGATTCAATGTTTAAAATCAGTGGCTAAACAAGTGAAATTAGTTATTTAAAGAAAAACAGAACTTCCCCAGCAAATTTATTGAAAACTTAATTGCAGATTACAGGTACTCCTAAAAATGTCAATTACCTCAGATCATGTGGTAAACAACTACGATCCAACTTATGTTCTATAATGACGAGAGACGCCAACGTTTTCAGTGTTGGCTCTGAATGAAACAGAATTTTATAGAGTCAGTAATCACAAATTTGGTGCATAATTAATAATTAATGCTACTTGATCTACTGTGGCATTTTCGTCATCTACAATAGAAAAATCTACTTAACAAAATAATTGTATTGTATTTAAATGTTTTTTTTAAAAGGTTTAGCATCCAACCAGATGATAAGAGACATAATGGTTTTTCAAGTAGATTTTTGTTTTTTTTAACTGCTAAAAAAATAAAATTTGTTAGGGTACCGGTACTCTTTAACAACTCATAACATTCATTTATAATTTGTGGTAACAACCAGTCAACAACAATTATTGTAGCCCTTTAGGTAGAGTGGCATACCAATACCCCTAAACTACAGTTTCATGATTAGTATGTTTCTCAGATAAAACATATAATTAATAAACTTCAACTATAGATAAAGTAAAGTTTTTGAAATTGAAATATTTTCTGAAACAACTTATGTAGGTACCAGCATTAATTTTAATAAAGTGAAGAACCTTTACTTTAAAAATTGTTCACTTACCAAAATCAAGCACATACAAATCTGATCTATCAATTAAATCTGATTCAGACTGGTGAGGTGATCCTGATTTGTCAGATGGAAGTCTAGGACTTGTCCCACCAAAAAAATATACTTTAGTGCCTACAACACAGGCACACTGTCGACGTCGAGGGGTAGGGCAAGTTCCTGGTACATTTAACTTTGTCCACTGCATTGTAGCTTGAGAAAGGAAATGAAGAAATTGATAAACTTATCTGTAAATCAAATTATACTTTATCATCAAATGTTCCAGATGGGTCAAATATAATTTATATTCCTATTATTGGGTACGCCATACTTGGACTTTAATGAGAATTTATTTTGTCCCTGCTGAACAAGGCGTAAATAAAAATAAAAGATAGGAAGAAAGCAGGCAGGCGATATGCAAGAGTCTCCCCCAAATCAGCAGCCACCACGTCTATGGAACATGCATGTAATACAAAGAATAGTTTGTTTTGAATAAAAAAAATTATGCATTTTAAATCACTTATGTGATTCATTGCCAGTATTATTTGGAAAGGAGACTCATTTTAAAGATAACCTGAATTTAGTATGCTCCACTTAACACCTGTACAATGCTGCAACATTATATTATTCTTTAAACTTTTCTAGTGATGTATAGGTGCTCAGGATTTATGGGGGCAAAAGAAACTCCCATTAAAGTGTGTACCTACTTGAAATTTAAACATTAATTATCTAAATATATTCTTACAAATTTATGGCTATTTGTTTCTCTTTTATTTATATAATTTTAAGTCTAGATGTCAGAGTGAAATAATATGAAGGTACTTACTAAGATCAAGGCGATGCAAGTCATTAAAATGACATTCTATCCGGCCATTGTATCCACCAAATATGTATATTGACCCTTGATATTCAACTGTAAATAAATTTGATCTTTTTAAAAATCAAAACATGGTTGCACTCTTTAAGAATAAATTTAAAAAGGGAAATTAGGTGGCGATATTTCCTTGATATTAATTAACTTTTATAATAAAATCCTCTGTGTTCAATTTTAAATTTATTATTTCTTATAACATAAACAGACAATTGTCACGTTTTATATAATTATATTAATGAAGTTAACAATTAAAGATCCAAGGAGCTTACAATAAACAAACAAAAACTTAGCAACTGATCTTCTTGGCTTCTAGTTCTACACAATGTCAAGTTATAAGAAATAAGTTCTATAGGTTTAAATACTAAATTTCTTGAAATAAAGTTGATCTAAATATCCTACATGCTGAGTGACTACGTCTTCCATATGGAGCTCCTAGTGGAGTAGGTGGGGGTCTGAGCCAAGTGTTGGAGGTTGTGTCGAAGGCCATGACCTTGTTGCAATAAATTTCATTATTGGTGAACTGATCCCGCCCCTCATCACACCGCCCGCCAAATATGTACATGACTTCACCAATGGCTGTTGCTGTGTGGAAATCTCTCCATCTTGCTGGTTTTCCCTTTTCAGTTGGATAAAAAAATAAAAATTTAAACCTGTGTGTCTTAAAATAAAAAATAAATGGAACTTCAAATAGCAAAAAAATAATAAACATTAAAAACACAGACACAAGAGGCCATATATATATTTTGTATGCAAAAATCTCATATTTTGATATGCAGAATTTGTGCATAAATGAACTTACACTTACACATTTTGTTGAGACTCCCTCCCCATATGCACACATAAATAAAATCTTTTAGATCCCCCCAGCAAGTATATACACATATGGATGACCCCTAAATGATAGATAGAAAAACCAGAAAGAGAGCGCAGTATGTATAGATTTATATTTAATTTTTCAAACGCTTAGCCCAGGAACCTTCTAGAAGTAATACTCAAACTGCATGATAACTCTACTGCTATCAACAATATTCTTGAAAAATGACAGACAAAAACATTTTTTGTATTAGATTGCGTTAAATGTTTTCTCTGATATGAACATTAGATTAACAATCTGTTGAGATTAAAACTTGTTGAAATAAATACTCCAAAATGTGCAGATATTTTATTAATTAGCATGTTGGCTTGGCATATTATGGTTACTTTTATAACATTTCCAAGGTGATTTGTAAGTGGATTTACAAGTACATCTTTTTCATCAAATAAACTTAAACGGTGTGTCAAATCTATCTTAAATGGTGTAGTAATGCTTATTTCAATACTTTCATGCATTTTGCTATATACAAACATAATAAAAATGAATATGTTGATTAGACACATGAATGTCTTTTTCAAAGTTAGAACAGAAAATATCTTCATACACATGTGCTTTTTATATTTGGCACAAGACGACAAAAGAGCTGGATTCATCACTTCAGTGGCCGTTTCTAATGTTACTTCGATATTTTCACAGTTTGTCATGTCAACGATCACAAATTCTGTATTTAATGTTGCATTATCTGACAAAAATGCTACCGGCTCCATCTCACTAATTTAGTATATAATATTTTGATAATGCTTTGCAGAATTTCGGGATGATTGTGATTCAGTGTTACCACTATAAACTTATTTCTATACATACTAATAATCTTGAAATTAATTTTTGTTAATATTATAAAGCAAATGGCTAATATATATATATACCGGTATATAAATATAAAGCAAATGACAGATATAAAAATAAAGCAACCTAAATGAGGTTAAAATGCTATTCTGTATTTTTTAAACTTTAAAAAGTTTCGGTTAAATTAAAGAATCATTGCTTGGTAATTTAACGGAAATGATTTAGAATCTGATGACACTTCTTGTGATTACAAAACTTAAAAGAAAATCAAATTTCAGTTAAATTAATTATCTACTTACATTAACACACAATGGTACCCACTCAAAAGTTTTCAAATTCAAGTAGTTCATGTCATTTGAGAAACGGTCAGTCTGAAGAATTGACACCCAAAAATTTGAAGCTTTAAAAAATTATTAAAAAACACATTTTTGGAAAAGGTAAATTCTTTGCTAATAAATAAACATATAAAAAGAAGTCTTTCAAAGAACAATAAATGTATGCAAACCTTAAAAATAGAATAAATAAATAATTATTCTCAATGTATTTGTTCTCAAGCCAGCTTTTAATACAACAGAGCCCAGTGGCGCAACTACCGTGGTAGCACTTACAGCTGGGTCTGGCCGTGTTGGTGGCCCGGCCCGACAAAGAATAATTATGAGAACAGACAGTCAGTCGCAATAAATTAATAGATAAGGGATTAAAAGAAAAAACAAAGATGCTTGCAGCACAGCAGGTAGAATGCAAGATAACAGTACTAGTGTTAATGAAGGAAACGTTGAACCTCAGCCATCGGAAGGGTGTAGTGCTAATTCTACTGTTACTAATTCAGTTAAACAGTATGCCAAAGGTCCTTTCCCTAGAAACCCGAATAAATACAGAAGCTTTTTAGAAAAGTTTTATAGGAGGACACAAAATCTGGATTGAAATTACCAGTTACTTGGTTGTGAAACCTGTTTGGTGATTGCAAAAAACTTGGAAATGAACCTGCATGTGCAAAAGGAATCCGTAAATCAAAATCGTTAAGAGGTAAATTCATATGCATGAAGATCAATCGCCATGCTGAGGCTTGTGGAGTTTTTTTTAATCACTGGAGGCTTCATAAAATCATTGATGAAGAAAACAAGAAGTAGAAGCAAGTGTTAAAGTTAAAAGAAAGGAACTTTTGGAGGCTATTTGTACATCGGGTTGTTAATGTTACTCTTACTTTAGTGACATGCTGACTCGCTTTCAGAGCCCACAGGAAACAGTTGGGAAATGTCAATTCTGTAAATTTTGTATCTGTCATTGAACTTTTGGCAGCATATTACCCAGTATTGAAAGAACCTATTGAACGACAAAGTAGTCTTGGAACAACTAAATATTTAAGCAAACAGTGCAGAATGAAGTAATAAAGACACTTTCTACTCATGCTTTGAATAGATATGATAAAGCAGTCTCTTGTTTTGCAGTCATCATAGACACCACTCAAGATCTTTGCAAAGTTGATGAATGAAGTACCGGTATTTTGTTGTGTGACGATTGAGAGTGATCCTGAAACTGGTAAACGAACCCACATTAAGATCAATGAAAGTTTTCTAGGCTTCAGTGAGATTCATGAAAAAAGGGCTGCAGGAATTAAAGGCAATATTTTCAATTGTTTAAAAGATAAGGGTTGGATCTGTTGAAATGTAGGGTCCAAGGCTAACATGGTGCTACCACGAGTGATGTTTAATCTGGAGTCCAATCATGTATTTTGGAAAAAGTGCAAATAACTTTATACATTCACTGTATTGCACTTGGTTCTGAATGATGCAGTTTTTCAAGTACAAAAAGTATCACAATTTTTTATGTTATTTCAACGGCTTTACACGTTCTTCTGTGCCAGCATCAAACAATGTGATATTCTGTCATTGTTTGTTGTTTGTCCTTCGCATGCGAAGATGCCCAAGGCAATTTTTGACTTAAGTAGTAGCCTTGACTTTAGCTGTATTTCATCTTAAGTGAGGGAGAGTTTCTCAATTAGTCAGCCTCACTCTTTCGTCCTTGCCTATTTGATCCAATGGCAGGCAAGAAGAGTGTAAATAGACCAGGATGCAGAAGATCACCAGCAGTGTGTTTCACCGTGCTCTTTATGCGTTCTAGGTTTAGGAGTTGTCTGAATTTTCATCAAGCCCCATCCAGCCAGGGTGCTGGTGATGTTTTTGCATTTGCTGGGGATTGAACTGGAGTCTACTAGCTTGGGACCGACTCAGTTTAGACCACTTGGCAGCCCAGCACCCATTACATCGGTTACAACTGTGTCAAATATCGAACTCAAGGCATTGTGCCCAACAAGATGGTCTTCCTGTGAAGACGGCATAGTAGCAGTATGCTATCATTATGAAGATGTAATGAAAGCATAGATAAATATAAATTTGGTTGAGGGTAAAAAATATTACTCCTGAAGCACTTCAAAAGACATTAGAATCAAATGAATTTTTTTTTCCTTATGGTTGTGCTCACAACAATGTTTGTAAATGTGAATACTGTTTTGAGTAATTTTATGTGTGTTTCATATCTGCTTAAAAAACCTAGTTGAGCTCATGCCAGCATTCAGGAACAATTCAAAATGAATACAATATTTGCCAAGAAAACTACAGCTTCTCTTGCCCCACAATAGGATGCACAGGCCACCTTTGGACAAGGTCAATGAATTCCAAAAGCAAAGAAGCAGTTTGATGAGTTATGAGATGATCAATGATAGCAGACCCACTGACGCAGAAATGCCATTCAAAGTAAATGTAGTTTACCGCACTCAAGGCATTCTCATCCATCAGCTTGTTCACCGGTCCATTTGGCATACTGACGCCTTGTGAATTGACTGTAACCACCGATGATGAACTGTTCTCAAAGGCGACTAAGCTACAACAGCAGTATTCAAATGCTATAACTTACCATCATTGTTCAAGCAGCTGCAAAGCTTTAGAATGGTTCTCAAACAAAGGTTTAATTTTTTTTAAACACAATCAAAGATTTAAGTCCTTTTCTTATTAATAAAAAATGTTTATCTTGCTACCGGCACTCCACTCACAGATGTCTACACAGCATGTCTTCTCTTTCTCAGTTTACCAGTAACTGCAGCAACAGAAGAATTTCAGAAAGGTCATTCTCAAAGCTTGAGCTTAACTAAAACTGCTCATCTAAAACTATCTACGTACCGGGTAGTACCATAGACTATCTGGTTTGGCCATTCTCAGCATAGAAAATGAAAATGCAAAGTAAATGAACATTGATGAACTTGTTAACATGTTTGCAGAGATGAAGTGCTGCAGAAAGAAACTCTGAACATACTGTAGAGTGTACAGGCATGTTGTCGTGGATTGATCTTTATACTACCAATTGGACTTAATAAAGTGATGCTATGACAGTCAGGTTTACGGTGCGTTTACTGGTTTAGTTAAGTAACTGTTGGTTTAGGAGTGCGGGCCCGTATGTAAAGTTGCTGTGGTGCCCTTGGTGAGATAGCTACGCCACTGACAGAGCATGAGTACTCACAAATTCTTCATAGCCAGCAAATATGTACATTTTGTGGTTAATAATGGATGCAGAGTGGCCATCTCTTGCTTCAGGAATGGGTCCTTTAACTTCTGGCTTGTCCCAAGTAAGGGTTGCTGTATCGATATTACTTGAAATTCAGATATAGTTGTTAAATAAATGTTAATAAGATATCTTTGCTATTTAGTATTAGCCCACAAAATAAACAACTCAAAATTATTTTTAATTAACTAATTTTTCAAACTTTTATTTTACTTTAAGTTATAAAACTTGTAGCAATATAGATGTTATATGCGATTTATTAAAAAATTCTCTCTTTACCTTCACGAAATCTGAATAAATTATTGCAAGCTCCAATGCTGTCATTTCTCCCACCCCAAATGTAAGCATTATCTTCATATTCCACTGCAGTATGTCCATATCGTTGATATGGTGTATTTTTCACTTCATTTTGTGCAACAGGCAAAGGTAGCAATGTCCATCGTAGAGTCACTATGAAAATGCATGAGACTTTAAAAGCATGTTGATTAAATTATCAAACCTGCCCATTTAAAAAACAAAATTTTAAATAGTTTTTTGGTAATATATTTGAAAAATGAAAAAAAATCCTTTAGCAAGCATGCATTACATCCTATTACATTTCTGAGTTGCATGTATGTAATTTAAAATATTCCGCCCAAAAAAGTGAAACAGAAAAATTAAGTCAGCAACTCAATCGCTTCAAACAGGTGGAGCAATGAACGTATAAATATTTTTTGAAACTGAGACAAACATCAAATCTGTTATACAGTCAGTGCTCGACTTACGACCTATGCAACTTACGACCATTCAACTTTACGACAACAATCACTAGCCATATTAGATTTCAGATTTATTTCTGCCTCAATTATCAGTCGAACGGTGTTGTCTGCAATCATTGGCGGTCGTTAACTAAGGAAAGGGAGGCATGATGCTATGATGATGTTATGCTACTAGCCGCGTCATAAATTTCTAAGAAATAACATGGTCACACTCAATAACCCTAGGTCCATTGACTTCCCCAAGCGCGGCTAAAGGTCGTTGATTGGAGAGCTCTTCAGAGTTTGAAAATTTGAATTCCCATAGAAATTTATGATTTATAATAATAATAAAAGAAATCTATGATATAATTTAACTTAAATATTTTTATAACATCACTTCACATTACTGTACACATAGCATACTCAACTTACGACCAAATCGTGTTACAACCGGTCTGTCGGAACCCATAGTGGTCGTAAGTCGAGCACTGGCTGTATATAACTTAAAGTCTCACTTCAATTAAGTCTAAATAAATTTCCACCCACCTGTATTCAAAATGTGCACATCCATGGGTCGGGTCTTTTCATAATCCTCTCCTGTACAGTAGCCACCAAATGAAAAAATTCTATTACCAATTGCAACTGCTGCATGATTCACTCTTTTGGGTCCACCTTCTAAACGTACTGTCCAAGTCAACATAATTACTATTAGTTCAAAATCTGAACTCTGCAATGAAATATTAATACTAATTATACATATCATAAATACAAATAATGGTGAATCTTCATAACTGTCTCAATTTTCATTTATCATTTTTAATGGACAGCAAAAAAAAATATATTGTCTGTTATTACTGAATTAATCGATGACAATGCCATAGACTCTTAGTGAAAACTTTGATTGGCATCACAAAATAAATTTGGAATCAATCATAGACAAAAATAATGAGATTCATAAGATTAACATTAATTAATTTTTAACTTAGCTGTCCATCCCCAGTAAACCCACTTATTCCAGGAATTGAAGGACTGGAGGATAATAATCTTAATTATACAGTATACAGGTCATTAAAAATAATCTTAATAACTTAATAATAATTTTATGCATTAAAGTCTTTAATGAATCAAATTCAATTATTAAAGCATTCTCCAGCTGTGGCTCATGTAGGCCTATCTGAGCAGAAAATAGTAAATTATAGTAAATACAGTCTAAATTAATGTATATTAATATTAATATAAGAGTTATATTAATGTATATTATAATATAAGAGTTATAACTTATATTATAAGAGTAAGACTAGGTCAGAGTAAAGTTAAACTAAGAATTTGATTTTGTATTTAGTCATTATTATAATAATATAATTTATATTATTAATTATATTATTATTATTAAATTATTCATTTCTTAAAATTCTAATATGGTAGTCTAGAGCCAGTTATGATTATCAAGATTCATTTCAAAGTACATATAACATACACAATTAACACATTTATTTGAAGTCTTCAAAAGTAGGGCTAAATACTAAATTAAAATGATTATCATTTACATACACTATGATACACCAAATGTGCAGCTGAGAGCACACAATAAAAATTGTCACACAGACAAGGTCACACTAACCACACTCAGTCCACACACACCAAAACTAAAACCATGTCCACAGTTCAGCTAGTAGATTGTGCATCTCAAAATTTAGTGCAATATATAATATATTCAATTAAATGCAAACACTGGAATAGTAAAAATAGCATAGTATAATAGTAGTATAGTAAAGTGTTTTATGGTACTTATTTTTTTTTTTTTTTTTTTTTTTTTTTTTTGTTTCCATTTTTTTTTT
>CAXITT010000020.1:1169900-1188597 GCA_964033795.1 Lymnaea stagnalis
TCAAATTAAAACATTCCAGTTTAAATGTCTTTAAATGCATTCTGAAACACAAGTTATCAATTATTTTGATGTAAATAGTGATAATAAATTAATATTTCCTAAGTATCGTCAACTTCCGCCATTAAAAAGGGGGGCGTGGCCAACCCCATGGCGAAATTAGGTTGAGCGAGCTGCATAACCTGCTGCGAACGCGTAGAAACATGGCGTCTCTCGTAAGACACTTATCCAAATGGAACGGAACTCAAATATATATCGAAAGTACTAATTTAATAATAAATAGACACACACATCGGAAAATTAAAAACTCGGATTTTTTGGCGCCGATTGCGAATTCCCATACAAAAAAAGTAGTAGTCCACCTTGACTTACCGAAGTATCTACCAATAGTACCAAAATCCGGAATCCGGGAGAAACCGGAATCCGGATCCGGCGGATTTCGCATAAGAAAATCCGGATCCGGATCCGGTTGGAAAAAACGGATCCGGCACACCCCTATTATACAGTTTAAGTATAATATTAATTTCATAGGTAAATGTTAAGGACGACTGCCACTATTTTATCGAATTTCACGAATGTATCCCTAAATAGATCCCTATGCCTAACCTGAACCCTAAATCGATCCCTCAACCTAAGCTAAACCCTAATTTACTGCAACTATAATAAACACCCAAAAGACCCAGTGGCAGCCATCCTTAACATTAGCAATAATTTCATACAATATACATGTATTATAATTATAATGTATTCATTTGTTTCATTAAATTTAGCTACCAGCTACAAATGGATCCACTGAGTATGAGACTCTTGTTTACCAGTTCATTCTCTATGAATGCAAGCATGGCACAGAGAGGGCGTCAAAATCGAAGGGCTTGCGACCTAACCAAAGGTTTGTTCTTTTTTAGAATGTTACTGTTAAATAATATACAAGTTAAGAACTTGTTAAAACTATATGTTACACTTTAAATGACCATAGTTAATGTTGTTTAAAACAGTTTCTTTATTTTATAGGTCATTAAAACTAGGCTGTCCAGCCAAATTGAGAGTTAAAATGGTTAAAGTCAACGACAACTGGAAGTTGCAAGTAGTGCAATCGGATTTAGTTCATGCTAACCACATGCTGTCCCAGGAGGTAAGATGTTATTGCACAGACATGCTTTTAATGTATTTCTATTGTGCTTGTATAGTACACATTGGATTCTTTTAAGTTATAGGCTACATTTAGATATATATCTTATTTTACATACTCAAATTGCTTTAATTTCCTTTTTTATTTAGAGTGTTAATGCATTGCCTGAGAAGAGAAAGGTCCAGCTAACCCCAATGTTGAACACGCTGCTTCAGTATACATCAGTGTCAAACACCGAGCTCAGAGAAGTTATATTAAAAGAACAGAATGTTGTGGTTGCTCCCAAAGATGTCAGCAATCTGAGGGCAAAGGTGCGTGTGCCTAATAAAAGTACAGACCAGCAGGAGACAGAAAAACTTTTAAATTATCTAATGGTTGAAGGAGGTAGAGTTGATTTTGGGAGGGATGGGGAGGGTAATTTTATATATTTAGTGTACTCATCACGTGAGATGATGCAATGTTTGATTAAGTATCCAGAAGTTTTGGTAATGGATATTACCTACAAAACAAATATTTATAACTTGCCTCTTTTAACTATAATGGCCGTTGACAGCAATGGCAGGGGTCGCCCTGTCATGCATGCATTTATACGCTGTGAACAGCAGAATTTATTAGTTAAATGTTTAGAATTTTTTAAAGAAATTTATACGTTTCCTAGCCCCTGTTTTTTTTTGGATAAAGATTTTTCGGAAATCGGTGCTATTAAAAAGGTTTTCCCTGAAGCACATATTTTAATCTGTGCTTTTCACATAAATTTGGCCCTGCAGAGAGCTTTAACGAAAAGAGGTTTAACCTCCCATTTAATTGAGGCTATTACAAATCTATTTTTTTCTATGAAAGAGACAGATTCTGTAAGCGAGTTCAACATTTTAAAAGATGAAATAAAAAATATTGCACCTGTTCAGGTTTTAACCTATTTTGAGGAGAATTGGTGGAATAAGCCTGAAATGTGGGCCAGGCATTTAAATCTAGACACCATCACTTTGGGATTGACCACTACAAACCATGTGGAATCCTATCATTCTAAAATTAAAAAGATTTTAAATCATCAGACAAACCTAAACACATGCATCAGTCGGCTCATCTACCATGATTCACAAATAAGCAAGCTTTCAAAATTATCTTCAATTTTAAATTCAAATGCTAGACATTATAATGCCCAACTCAATAATCCGGTTATTAATCAAATAAAAAATGATTTAACACATTTTGCTGCTGAATATGTAGTTCAGCAATTTTTATCTTTAGGAAAATTTCAGTTTCATTATACTCAAATATCAAGTGAGCCTTCTTTTAATGTTTCATGTAGTGGTACCAACACACAATCTGTCGCAACATATAGTGGTTGCACTTGTTATTTTTTTAAAAGTTTTGATTTATACTGTAAACATGTTATGTTTGTAAGAAAGCAGAATGGACTTTCCATTTATGAACCAGTGACTTTTAACCACAGGTTCAAAAATAAGGCTCATTTCGACTGCCTGCATGAAACTGTACAAAATACTGGTGCTATTAATGAACACATTTTTTCTAATGTAAATCTTAGTGCCCCAGAGGACAAATATGTATTGACCTCTAAACTTGTTAGTGAGATTTCTTCTTATTTGCCTTTGCTTGGAGACACTGATTTTAAAGACAAATATCTTCAAGTCAGGCATTTAATAAATCTCTGGCATGGCATTGATTCCTGCAATGACATGTTGGTAGCAGATGTTGCAGCTAGTGCTCCTATTGAGCCTGTTTTTACAAATACTGATATCACTGTTTCTAGTGTTGATTTAAATGTTGATTCATTACCTTTTGCTACTACTAATACTGTTTTCATTAATGATGTTGAATTAACAAGCAGTGAACCTCCAGATACTGCTTCAACTGATGCTGATTCAATACTTTGTCCAGTTGTTAATAATATACCTTCCACTACTACTGTTCTTATTAATGGTGTAGATTCACTGACATGTTATTCAACAAGCGGCAATTGTAATGTAGTTGATTCACTTCCTTGTTCTTCTGCAAAAGCCGTTAGTTTAATTGATGCTCAATCCTTACCTTGTATATCCTCTGACAATGAACACTCACTTCCTGAAGCTAATGCTAGCTTTTCTAATATTATTTTAAAAAGAGTACGAGTTAAGGGCAGGCCAAATAATAAACAGAATTTCACTAGGAGAAAAAGAAAGCATTCAGTTCCTTTAAAGTTCGACAAATTGACAGATGATGTTAAGTTTGAATTGTATGTAAATGCATGTGTGACAGGTGGTGAGCCCCCGTACACTATAGATCAATTAAAGTCGCCTAGTCTGTTGGGTGCATGTTTAGTGGATCATAATTTTAGCTCCATTCAAGATAAATTTCTTGATGATGCCTGGAGGGAATTGTTGGCTCGAGTTAGTATAAAAAGTCAAGATAATCTATTTTCTTGCAGTTCTTGTCAAACTATAGATGATGGTGAGCTAAAGATGGTACAGTGTGATCATTGTCTGGAATGGTTCCACTATGATTGTGCTGGGTATAGATCCAGTATGAGGATAAAATCATGGTTTTGTCAGTCATGCTGGTAATTTAATTCTTTTTTACTGCGCTGTTAATATATATCCATAATTGTAGTGTGTATTCTTATTCTTTTGTAATTTCAGTTCATTCATTATTTATGCTTGGCTTGGTATTGTATGTTGATATATATTGATATATATTTTGTCTATTATTTTTCATTTATTTTATTCATGTTTATTTTATTAACAGTATGAATATTTTTTTTCTACGTTTCATTATGTACTTCATTAATTCAATTCATAAGGATTTGTTTTTTCTAATCAAATTTTGGATGTTGCTAACATTTATAACATATTCATTATATTGAGATTATTCTTCTATATCTTAAGTACACGATTAATTTATTGATCATTTTTGGCTCCTATACATGTAGAGGGGATTTGCAATTTTTCTGTGCCTGGTGTTGAGGACATTTCAATGATTTCCAGTGTCACTTTGTGAGGGAATCATGCACTGGGGGTTTGAAGGCTTGAGGCAATAGACCCAAATGAGTCTAGCGTTGTCGCCTCAACTATTCCTTTTGCAAGCTAGATTGTCTTGGGCAGGAAGGAGCAGCTCCTATATTGGCTTCTTGCTGGTATGAGCCTGAATTTCTATGGGGCAGATGGACGAGTTTCCTAAAGTGGTTTAGGACAAAGCGTGCTGCTTGTCGCTGGACCGCCTCCAACCTGTCGATGCTCTTCTAGATAAATGGATCCCAGGCTGAAGATGCATAATCTAAAACCAGACGGACAAAGGCTTTATAATTTATAGGCTCTTTCTTTCACACAGGACTTGCCAATCTTTAGATTAAGCCCCAGGGTCTTGTTTGCTTGGTTACATACATTGTTAAAATGCTTGTCCCAGCGGACCTCTCTTTGAATGGTAACACCCAGGTACTTTACGGGAGAAACTGGCTCAAGTATATGGTCTTGCAGTTCGTATTGGTAGTGTAGAGGCGTACTACTTTTAAAGACTGATAGTGCCTGGCACTTGGCAGAGTGAAATTCCTTGTCCCAGCTCATCTCCCACTCAGCTAACAGATTGAGATCCTGTTGTAGCTGGTCCTGGTCAGATCTGTTGGCGAGTGTCCTATACACCGCTGGGTCATGTGCGAACAGTCTGGAATGTCAGATTCTCGGGTAGGTCATTGTCTGCTAGGAACAAACAGGGGCCTAGCACTGATACCTGGGGGACCCCTGACTTCACATTGACAAAGGAGCTTGTACCGTCCACAGACCTGTTTACTCTTACGATTCTGGCGTACAATGTACGATTTTGAGGTGTTAGCATGTATACTGTATGTTTATTTTTTTCTATAAATATAAGGTATTGTACGATTTTATGAGTTTGAGAGTAAACAGGTCTGCGTCCACCACTACTGCTTGGCTGAGGAAGCTAGAAATCCATGTTTTAGTGGTGCCTTGGATCCCTGATCTATGGACTTCGAGTTGAAGCAATGTATGATTCACACTGTCAGATGCCTTTGCGAAGTCCATCAGCAACACATTTGGTTTTTCTTACTCTACATGTTTATTATTATTTTTTAAAATAACTATGCCTAATTTGTTAATAAATGTTATTAAATTTATTATGTTTTTTTTAGTTGTTTCATACTTGCATGTTTCTAATTCTCTAATGAACCTACTAAGTAAGAATATTATAGGGACAGAATGCTGATTAAAACCATAGTTTCAGTGGGCGGTGTGTCTTAAAAAAAAACCATGTGAGGAAAAATGTGTTATGTTAAAGGAAATAGTGTTGAGTCGACAGTGATGAGTTCTGTTGAGTATGTAGTTTTTTATTTTTGTTGAAAGTGACATTGATGTGGATGTAGGCACAGGAGTGAGCTTTTAGGTGGAGTTTGTTATGCATTTCAACCCACATGCATACAAATTACAAAGGATTAAATACATGAATATGAATTGTTACAGTGTTGTGTGTTATTTGATTCTTACAATACATCAGCTCTGCAGGAGCTTGGAAGAAAGGTGTTCTAGACTACATACCCATGTAATCTAAATTTACAGTAGTAATTTACAGTTAATGACATTGACATGGGAATAAAATCTTGAGTTCATTAATAAAAATACTTTGACGGTAACTAAAAAACTGCAGTTGTTGACTTGTCATAACATAATTGATAAGCCTAAACTCACCATTACCATGTACTCAACATACATTTTAATGATTCATGACATGGACTTCAATATCTAGTTCTATCCTCTACCACTAATAATTGGGTCTGGATAGATGTGCCGGGAAAGGGGGTGGGGGGATATCATAGTCTTTAAAAAATTTACACAGCTCCTTCTTTGCCAAAGTAAAACGTGCTCATTTGAAAATAAATCCAACTCAGAAATATAGTTTTATGGTACAGCCTACGGTGTTTTTTTAAAAATAGATGACAACACAAGCTTTTGGCCAAGCTATCTTTAGGAACATGGTCACCTGGTAACCCCCCACCCCCTCTTCTTTTATCCATCTTCTGGTGGGAGATATGCTTACTGAGTATTATTTACACAATTGAGCGCTCGTTAACTCATAATAAAGACATTGATATATTTATATACATAGTTTCGGTAAATTGCTCATCTATAACACAAACGTATATTTAAACGTCTAGCAATTTCTATTTACTAACTTACTACGCCAAAGTTATGTATTTAACAGAACAGAATCCGATGAAAACATAGGCCGTGATACATAAAATATTAACAAACATAAAAGTAAAGTGTAGTCTAGTATGCTTTGGAAATCCGATTTGGAGTGAATGATGATTTATGAGACTAGACACAATTAATTTTTTTTTGAAGTGCACCCAGACCACACAGCTGCTGTCTAAGACGTCGGAAACAAAGACCTACTTAAGAAGTGGCTATTCCTACCCGGGTCTGAGAACTGAGAGGTTTGGATTAAAATTTAACAAAAAAAATAATATTGCTAGGTTGTGAGTCAAAATTTTGTATGAAATGAAATTAAATATAATTGAATGGACTATGGTTTAACTTCAGTTTAAGTAAAATAAACTACCACAAATGACTGACATCCGAAAAGCATTGGTCTTATTGGACCCGGACACCCCAGAAGTAAGTTTACAAAAATACTGTACATTCAATTATCTTTCATTTGATACCAAATTTTGTCTTACAAATCCTATAATATTTTAAAATGAAATTTTGATAAACCCAAACTCTCACTTCTCAGACCCGGGTCCAAATAACCACAGCATAAGACTTAATAAGTGCAATTTCAATGATGTCATTCAAAACAATAGTGCCAAAAATTCTTTGTCAATACTGCAGTACATCAATCTATCACTAATTATTTGTTTTTGATAGTAAACTACTACTAACTACTACTGGTAATAGAATACCAATAGCTCTCTAGAAGCTATTTGTAGTTAAAACTACCAATAGCTCTCTAGAGGCTATAGGTAGTTAACTACCAATAGCTCTCTAGGGGCTATTGGTAGTTGACTACAAATAGCTCTCTAGGGGCTATTGGTAGTCAACTACCAATAGCCGTAGCCTTCCTTTTTTGCTACAGAAAAGTCAACAAGAAGAAAGACATTTTCAGCCCTTTTAAACGAGAGGACGCCTTTTCCCCAAAAAGAGTTATGATGCCTCGTGGAAAAAGCCAGGTTATCCTGAAAGCCGAGGACTCTCTTTTCAAAGGCAATAAACATAGGCTCGTGAGATGTTAAAACCGTGTACGAGACAGGAAAATTAACATAAATTGCGACAGAAATGATAATATACAAGATCACACTGCTCAGCATTTGTGAAGAAAGATTGCCACAAGCTTGACAGTTAACATTGGAGGAGAAACGCTAATATACTCAGGGCATGAGGATGGAAATGCTCCACACACATACTTACACAAAGAGTCGCCTTTATGATGTCACGTATGGCATAAGTGGCATTAATATGATGGGAAGCCCATGGTCCAAGAATTATTTAACAGCAACATTCCGAACCAAGAGGAAGAAAATAAATATGAATAAATACAGTGATATGCTCCTACCAACGATAGTAACGAAAATGAAAAAGAGGCTCTTTACAGAAGACTAAGCTTTAATCGAAAATTTACAGGTAGAGATCTAAATATCATAATGAAAGATTTAAAAGCTTTTATGGGGAAAGAAAAAAAATGAGTGATATGAAGAAATTATGTGGCACCGTGGTTTAAGACTTAAGAGAGAGAAATTAAAATGGCAAAAGACTGGCAGACTTCTACGAGGCAAATAAGCTCATTGTTGGGGACAGCGTATTCCAGCATAAGAAAATCCACAAGTTAACTTGGGTGTCTGCTGATAACAGAACAGACACAAATTGAAAATATATGCATTAGCTAAAAATTCATAAGATCTCTACAAGACGAACAAGCTAAAGGAGGAGCAGACGTTGCATCTGATCATCATCTAGTTTGGGCAAAACTCGAGTTAACACTGAAACAAAAGTGGGAACTCGCCAGCTGCTAGGCGAGTAAAATACAACAGCACTTCTGACAAACGGAGAAAAAAAGGGCAGGAATTTGTTATTACCTTGAGAAATAAGCTCCAGGTTTTGCACGACCAAACAGATAGAACTACAATGGCAAAACATAAAAAGTCATTAACATCCACATGCAACACGTATTGAGACTGGTGAAGCACAAACGCAAAGATTGGCTATCACTCAACACGTTGAAAACAATAAACGAGAGGAAAGAAACATGGGCGCCTGCAGGTAGGGGCAAGGTGAGGCACTTGCCCCCCCCCCCCCCCGGGTAGAGGGGAAAAAAAAAAATAAAAAAAAAAAAAAAAAAAAATTAAATAAGAAAAAAGAAAAAAAAAAAAAAAAAAAAAAAGCTGATGTCCTGTTCGTTCCTTCACCAAACAAATAAACAAAAATAAATTAAAACGACATTAAAACATTACTAAAAAAAAAAAAAGCCAATGAATGGTAGAGACAGTATTTAAAAAGAGCTTACATTGATGGTCTAGAGTCACCAGCAGAAAAAGCAGCAAGAAGGGAGGATATGAAAGAGCTAGCTCTAGGATTTAATAAGAAAGCTATCATAAATATACAAGAAGTCAGAGAGACCGGTTAAAGAGCAGATATAGAAAAAAAGATAGATTAAAAAAAGATTGGAAAGAAGAATACCCGCTGTTAGTACCAGGAAAGATCTGTAACAGAATTATTCTGAAAAGAATGGTAGACCAGGTCGAGACGCAGCTACGAGATCAACAAGCTGGCAACAGATCATGCACGGACTTAATTGCAACACCACGATTCATTACAGAACAGTCCATCAAATGGAACTCACCCCTTGTATCTCAATTTAATCGACTACGAGAAGGCTTGGACCAGCAAACCTCGTGGCCGAAAGATTTAAATATTTCAAAACTCGTTTTCGCACACGTTCTGCGCACCGCGAAAAATGACGTAGCAGCTTTTGGTGGCAATTTTTATTTGTCTTAAGCATGGGCGCCCGCAGGTAGGGGCAAAGGGGGCACTTGCCCCCCCCTCCCCCGGATTGATTGGATACAAATTTTTTAGACAAAAATAGACAAAAAATTTATTAAAGTAAAGAGAAAATAAAGAGAAAGTAACTAAACTGATGTCCTGTTCGTTCGTTCACCATACAAATACGCTACAGAAAATTAAAACTATATTAAAACATCACTAAAAATTGTTTGCCCCCCCCTGGAAAGTTAATCGATTTTTTTGCCCCCCCCCCCCTAGAAAGTTTTCTGCGGGCGCCCATGGTCTTAAGTGAATCTCACACAATTTATCTCAGAAAATGAACCTTCAACCCCTCCCATCCCCCACCCCTTCTTTTTTTTAATCTTTTTTTTTTATTTTTAGTTTGCAGAGTCACTTTGACCATCATTCTGTAAGCTATAAACGTCTTAACTACTTTCCTTTCTTTGAGCTAACCGAACTTATTGGGACCTAAACATTCCCGCTCATCTTCCAAAGTGAATCGGTATTAATTTTGAAATAGTCACTTGACCATTTTCCCTTGGATGTTTGCACTTTTAGCTTGTCATCACACGCACACCCACTCACCAACAACCCCCCCCCCCCCCCCCCCCCCCCCCCCCCACCCCACGGAAATATACATTTTCGGTTGTTGTTTTTTTTGTTGTTTTTTAATCTTCACCGTGAATGACTCTCGATAACAATCCTTATGAGAGGATTAATATTCTGTTTAATCTAAATGTTACAGTGAAAATGTCTGTTCCCAGCCATTTTATAGAATGACTAGGCAAAGTGTATAATGGCTTATGTATTTTACATTACACAATTCTGTAACATTTAAATGTATGCATAAATCTAATTATGTATTTTATTTGTGTAATATAATTCTAGAATACAGAAATCATAATACTATAAAGAAAAAAACAAAAAAAAAAAAAAAAAAAAAAAAAAAAAAAAAAAAAAAAAAAAAAAAAAAAAAAAATAAAAAAAAAAAAAAAAATTTTTTTTTTTTAAANGGAAAATTTTGGACCAGTGGGTCGTCATGCAGCTGTGAATAGTGTTCGCGGATGATCTGTTATATATTTGACAACTTCAGCAAGACGTACAGCAATAATGAAAATCGGATTGCCGGCCGACAGACAGGGTGACAGTCTTGCATCTGGTAGAAGACCGAAGGCCTCAATTACTTTCTGCCTTTCGATAGAAGGTCTGTGAAGTAAAAAACGATTGTGCAAGGGTGACTAAAAAAAATGTATGTCACCAGTGGCATAGCTAGGGTTGGTGTCACCCGGTGCGGTAAAATCATGGTGTCCCCCCCACCCCCCCCCCCACTCCTCCGACTTCCACGATGGATTTCTTCTTGTTAAAATAATTCCACAGTGTAACAATGACAAGAACAAAAACAAATTAATTAAAAGTCAAGATTTAAATGTATTTAGTACAGTATTTCAGAATTTATAGGAGCCAGAATGATCAATACATTGATCGTGGGCCCTCAAAATATAGAAGAAGTAAGACTTTTAAGTTATAGTTAATTTTACATTAAATTTAATTTATTAAAAATTGTCCTTTCCTGGTCTTCAAAGCTGCAAACCTGTCAATCACTTGATAAAATTCAATATCCTTAAACGTATCACTTTCAATTGATAGTATAGCCAGATCAGAAAGCCTTGACTGTCTCATGGTGGATCGTAAACAGATCTTGATAAGTTTTGAAAAGTTCCGCTCTCAAGAAGCAACACACACAAAGACCCTAAGAAACAATTGAAGGCTCAGCGAGAGCATTGGAAGAGATTCTAGGAAGTCCCATTGCATTCAGCTATGCATCTTCAAATGCTGACCAGTATTTGCATTTGTAAAATTCAATATCAGCTGCATTTAGTGTCTTTAGGTTTTTGTATTTCTTTTAAAAGGTCATCCCCTGATATCTCATCAAAGAAAGAGGACCAATGACTCTTCACTTGTTGATTGTAGATTTAAGTTGAACAGTCCCAAACATATGTGCTACTTCCTTGATCACTGATAATTTGATCTGGAGTTCAGAATGAAAGCAAACAATGCACTCCAGCATCTCCCTGCTGTTTTCTTCTCGCAGAGAGAGTCCAGCATCTATTAATTGTTCTCCTTTCATTTTCTTCTTAAACCTTAATCTTCTCCCTACCGAAATTCAATATTGGTCTGATTTTAAAAGTGCATTTTCAATAGCATGTTCCACAAAGTGACAGCGCTTCTCGTGTCGAAACAATCTTAAGTTCTCTAGATGGTCAAAACTTTGTCAAGAGTAAAGCCTTTAGTCTGCAGCTACTGCTGTGTAAGATTAACTTCCTCAAGTAGATCAGACCAAAGGTAAAGGTAGCAGATAAACGTGAAATCACTGACATCATGTAAAAGACCTTGTTCTATAATGTTAAGAGGTGGTGCTCGTGACGAATCGGTGAAAAATATTTATTTTTGAGTATTTCTGGGTTTCGATAAATATTTTTTCAAAAACATTTTTTAACAAAATCAAATTAATTATTTAAAGTTATTAGAAAATTTTGTAAAATACTCTTTTGTTGAAAAAAAAAAAAAAAAAAAAGTGTAAAAATTCACTTTTTAATGTTTTTAATTTTTACCGATTCGTCCGACCATATCGTATTTGTTTTCAGTGGAAAGCTCTGTTTCTCATAATTTAGATAAATATTGCTTCCTGGCATTTATGAAAGCTACAAAACACTTCATTCGGCGTTGAATAATGGTCAAAACGGTGTTTCTGGCACATAAACCTTGACATTTTTAATAAAGCACGCATTTGGATTGGTTACATGTGTGGAACATGTGCGTGCGATCGGTTATCCTTTTATGAAATTCCGTTAGACCGAGCAGTGTGTGCCCTGTAATTATTATTATTAGTGGTTTTATATAGCGCGGTACCCCAGCCTTAGGGCTGGGCTCATCACGCTGTATATACAATTTAACAAACATCATGATGAACTTAAAAACTAACATATATTAGTTAAACAAAACAAAACAAAAGTATATTCACTCCAGCCATTCCAGAATTATTTACATGTCAAGCCATGGATGGCACCCAGCAACATCGTTTATCGGGTCAGAGGGGGCAATCANAAATATTTTTTCAAAAAAATTTTTTAAAAAAATAAAATTAATTTTTTAAATTTAATAAAAAATTTTGTAAAATACTTTTTTGTTTAACAAAAAAAAAAAAAAAAAGTGTAAAAATTCACTTTTTAATGTTTTTAATTTTTACCGATTCGTCCGACCATATCGTATTTGTTTTCAGTGGAAAGCTCTGTTTCTCATAATTTAGATAAATATTGCTTCCTGGCATTTATGAAAGCTACAAAACACTTCATTCGGCGTTGAATAATGGTCAAAACGGTGTTTCTGGCACATAAACCTTGACATTTTTAATAAAGCACGCATTTGGATTGGTTACATGTGTGGAACATGTGCGTGCGATCGGTTATCCTTTTATGAAATTCCGTTAGACCGAGCAGTGTGTGCCCTGTAATTATTATTATTAGTGGTTTTATATAGCGCGGTACCCCAGCCTTAGGGCTGGGCTCATCACGCTGTATATACAATTTAACAAACATCATGATGAACTTAAAAACTAACATATATTAGTTAAACAAAACAAAACAAAAGTATATTCACTCCAGCCATTCCAGAATTATTTACATGTCAAGCCATGGATGGCACCCAGCAACATCGTTTATCGGGTCAGAGGGGGCAATCAGTCAGGACAGTAGAGTTTAAAGAGATGTGTTTTGAGTGCAGTTTTGAAGGCTGTGATGGTCGGTATATTGCGGATGTGTAGTGGAAGAGAATTCCATTGTTTGGAGGCACGTTCACCGTATGTTTTTGTGCGAGTCTAGGGGACAGAAAGAATACGCGCGTCTGCAGAGGAGCGAAGCTGTCGAAGGGGTGAATAGACAGAGAGAAGTTCGGTTAGACAGGAAACACAGGAATTCAAAAAAAAAAAAAAAAAAGCAGAGAGTTTTTAGTCAATCCGTGCTTGTACAGGGAGCAAATGAAGTGAATGAAGTAGCGGTGTGACGGGATATGCAATTTTTCAAATTGGTGTCACCCCCTGGGATGGTGTCACCCCGTTGCAGTCCTCACCCTCCACACCCCTTAGCTACGCCCCTGGTTAACCCTATAAATGTTTTTTTTTTAAAAATCATTTTTTTAAACGGCGTTTTTCTAACCTATTTTTAGAGTCACCTCATTTCTGACGCATCAACATTTAACGTTTGATAAAGCACGCATTGGGATTAGTTTCATGTGTGGGAAATTCACTTGTGGTTGGTTATCCTTTCATGAAAATCGGTTAGATTGAGCAGTGTGTGCTCTGTAAATATCCAATTTTTCAATTCGGTGTCACCCCCCTGAGATGGTCACACCCGCACCCCTAGCTACGCCACTCTATGTAACGAACAGTTACTGAAAGAGATGAACAGCTGAAGGAATTGCCAGACTATATAAATTCATAAGTACAGAATATTATTTTTACTTTAAAAAAAACACCTGCTTTTCCCTGTTTTGGTCTAATGCTTTCAGTTCAGTCTCCTGTTATGGCCCAATTGTTTCACTTCAGTCCCATGCTTTGGCCCAATTGTTTCAATTCAGTCCCATGTTTTGATCCAATTGTTTCACTTCAGTCCCATGTTTTGACCCAATTGTTTCACTTCAGTCCCCTGTTTTGGCCAAATTGTTTCACTTCAGTCCCCTGTTTTGGCCAAATTGTTTCACTTCAGTCCCCTGTTTTGGCCCAATTGTTTCACTTCAGTCCCCTGTTTTGGCCTAATTGTTTCACTTTAGACCTAAACACGTGTTTTAATCTAATGTGGCCCACGTGTTGAATTACTGGTTGTATCCGGCCCAAAGGTTGTATGTGGCCCATAAGATGCACATGGCTCACGAGTTCTATGTGGCAACGGCATGTATATGGCCCACAGGTTGTATGTAGCTCACGATTTCTATGTGGCTCACCGGTTGTATGTGGCTCACGATTTCTATGTGGCTCACGGGTTGTATGTGGCTCACGATTTCTATGTGGCTCACGGGTTGTATGTAGCTCACGATTTCTATGTGGCTCACGAGTTGTATGTAGCTCACGATTTTTATGTAGCCCACGGGTTGTATACAGCCCACAAGGTGGGTGTAGCCAACGATGTTTATGTGACCCATGGGTTGGAGCAGGTGTTGTAGGTGACTCGCGGGTTGTATATGACCTACGATTTGGTTGTGACACAACACTTTTCTATCATGGTTTTGAAGCGTGTCTTAATATTTATGGTCCCCCCCCCCCGGCCACCCCCAGGATGTGGGGCTTTGTTAGCCAAAGACATATTTAGTTTTTTTCTCTCATAACACACCCAGCCACACACCAGCACACACTCCCACGGTGATGTCACACGCAAGTTAGAATCATATACCTGTCCATTTTGTGGGAGATTTAAAATCATATTTTTCAGTCATGTTTAAATCCTGTTCATCCATAGATGGACTTTAATAGGCCAACTAATTATTGCTTCAAGATAATTTTTACTGGCCAAAAGGAAAAATTTTTTTTTAAAAATTGGAAGGCTCCTAGGCCAGAGGTAGGCAACTTTCCAAACTTGACACGCATGGCGATTATCATTGGCGCGCGGAAGACCAAAACATAATTTATAATTGACTTAAAATGCGTCTTAAATGAGAGAAATATAAGTTCTTGGCTGTCTAAATGAATTACAAGTTTTTATTTGGCATGCCAATACCAAAATGTTTCCGACCCCTGTCCCAGGCTACACTTTTTTTTTTACTACTAAATATTAACTTTTATATTTTAGTGTTAAAAATGGCACTGGTCAATTTGAAAAAATACTACATAGATAGCCACGGTGTAATTTAATACCGTACCAAACTTCCACAAGGGAGAGTCGTCCTTTCAAGTACGACATTCTTTGGCAATGAGCGTGCGGGTCCATCCATGACCCACTACAGTACTCGCAGGTCGTGGTCCATCACTGTAGCCACGTGACAAGCAGTGAGCTGCTTTCGCCATGTCAAACGGTCGGACCTGTCATTGTTTGCGACGGATTCACGGAGGCGAAGGAAAAAAACGAGATGTCTGGTCAGTGGGCGGCACGGGCGCCCCAGAAAACTTTCGGGGGAGGGGGGCAAAAAATCGATTAACTTTCCAGGGGGGGGGGATTTTTAGTCATGTTTTAATGTAGTTTTAATTTACTGTAACGTATTTGTATGGTGAACGAACGGACGGGAGCGAAGGAAAAAAACGAGATGTCTGGTCAGTGGGCGGCACGGGCGCCCCAGAAAACTTTCGGGGGAGGGGGGCAAAAAATCGATTAACTTTCCAGGGGGGGGGGGATTTTTAGTCATGTTTTAATGTAGTTTTAATTTACTGTAACGTATTTGTATGGTGAACGAACGGACGGGACATCAGCTTAGTTACTTTCTCTTTATTTTCTCTTTACTTTAATACTTTTTTTGTCTATTTTTGTCTAAAAATTTTTTATCCAATCAATCCGGGGGGGGGGGCAAGTGCCCCCTTTGCCCCTACCTGCTCGGCTGCAGAACGGAATACTATTTAAGGAACTAAGAAACGTAATGAGGCTGTTCGGGGTCGCTTGGGTGCCGCGATGCATGTGTGGCCACACTTGACGAAGCCTGGTTAGTGGAGGCGTAGGTAGGGTTCGTGCCGCCCGGGGCGGGCTATAAACTTTATTTCGCTCCTTCCATGAAAAAGAAAATATCTACATTTGGCCGAAAAAGTCGCTCTCGTTAGAAAGAAAAAAAGTGCCGCCCTATGCGAACCACCCCCTCCGCACCCTCTTCCTACGCCCCTGGCTGTCAGTTTCAGCCGTGTACGAAAATTGAAATGCCGAAAGAAAGGTGGAAATGAGTACTGTTCACAAAAAAAGCTTTTCAGTGTTTTATTGTTCATTGTAACTTTGTAGGCAATATATATATATATATATATATATATATATATATATATATATATATATATATATATATATTGATTCACGTTTTATGATTATTTTATTGCATTATATATAGACAACCCACTAAGTTGTTTTTTTTTTTTTAAATTTCCCGCTGGATATAAAAGAAGACCTATCGATTCGTCATTATGCTAACAGCAACCCCCGTCTCTGCTGACTGCTGTCAAATTCCATGAACTGTCTATCGTTGTAGCGCTCAAAGAGCAGTCAAGTCTGAAATTTACAAAGCGGATATTGCCTGCCGGTCGGTGGAGTACCCTGAAAATTGCAAAACATGAACGGGAACTGAATGCTACACACCAGTATATTAGAAGTGAAAAAAAAATAAAAATAAATAAAACAGCAGGCATCCAGTTCTAATGCGCTTACTCTCTGGCAACTTTAGGATTGCTCATGACCTTGCCTACACGCGTACCCAGTGATGTCGTGACGAAACCGATTTGTGTCGTCTGTCTAGCTGCACGAGATCCGAACCATTCTTTCCTCTCTACGCCTTGTCAAAAAGCGACCATAAGCTCATTAGATCATGATTATAAGCAAATGATATCAGGACGGGATTAGGGGGGCGCGGCACGTGACTTGTACAGTTCGAAATGGGGAAGTGGTTTGATGGGATGGGAAGGGAAGAAAAAAAAAGGGGGGGGGGTTACAGGGGACAAATTAAAAAAAAAAATGGCGGTATTTTGCATAGGGTTTACCCACCAGTTCCGTTTCCTTTGGTAGTGGATCTGCAATGTAACTCTTCTTTTAGGAGAACACGTGTCACTACGCCAGGGCGTGGCCTATGGGCATATTTTTAGTCCAGTGGTTGGACCAAATTAGCATCTATGCATCTTTTTTATTTGTTTTTTTTAGAGGGCGTGACCAACATTCCCGATACAGTATCGTGTCCGGTTGTTAATGGAACAGTTGGAGAACAGCCTTCAAAACATGAACTATGTCTTGAAAAGTAAAACAAATAAAAATAATAAGAAATAAATAAACGGCAAAAAAAAAAAAAAAAAAAAAAAAAAAAATATTTCTAGACAAATATTTCTGGCGTGAACACCGACACGTGCACGTGTGGAAAGAGTTTGATGTCTGGGTTCTTGGGCGTGGGGGTTGGGGCCTTAAAAGTTCACCCCGGAGAGTGACGCAGTTTTCCGATTTATAAAAAGCGAGCCGCTTCGATAACGTGTGTTGAAATTCTCTTGACAGTTTGATGTGACACTGTGGGCCTACCTTGCCATCAAGCCTTCTATGGATGTTCACACAACAAGAATGCCGGTAAGTGAGTCAGATAACAACTATATTTTTTAAAAGTCTAAACATGAGTTTTTCTCAACAGTAGTAGTGAGCAGCGAATAAAAAAAAAATACAAATTGTCAAAGCAGTAGGATACAGAACCTTAAATTGTCGTTTATATTTTTAAGGGCAAAATTAGGAACTTGTTTAAAACTCATTTGATATTTAAATGAAGTAACGCATTCTTTGCACGTCCGTGGCCTTGAACCGGAAGTCGTTGTACTCGGTCGTATTCCTATAGTAATTTGTGTTATTAGCTAGCTATAAATTAATCATACTGGGAAAAAAGAAAAAAAATAACTTTATGGCATTCAAATGCTAAATAAAAGCCTACAAGGCCAGGAAAAAAATAGGATTTTTCTCGTTATTTTCCAGTATTTTCCCACAGTGGTCGGGTCCTGCAAGAGGGTTTTTGGTTCATTTTTTTTTTTAAAGTAGGGGAGTTGAAGGTGCTGTATGTGGCGATTATCACACATCGGGGACATCCTTCAAAATATTCAACTATCACCCCCAACCTTTGGAAAAGACAAATTTACCATCGTTACCGGCCACCTACAAAGCTAGATAACTTTTTAATTTTTTACAGAACCGGTAATTATAATTTTTGTTTAGTTGGCGAGAACCGGTTTTTTAATAATGGAAACATCTTGAATAATATTTTTTTTCCCAACTATAAATTACTTCATAAGTATTTTAGACCTCATTCATTTAATATAATATTGTTTTGTGTAGAAAACTTCTTTAATTGTTCGTTTTGAAGTATTAACTGCGTGAACTAATAGGCCTAAACCACCTTTCGGCATTTGTATTATTTTTTTTTTTACATTAACATTCACTAAGGACACCGAACCGGTTGTTAAATTATTTGAATCGTCTCTCACTGGGTAGGTGCCTAAAAACACGAGATGTGCTAACATTATGACATACTATTCCAAAGAGGAGAAATGAACCCCAAAACTTGGAATACGAATAATCCATTTGATACATCTTCGAGGACCTTACACCCCTGATATATTTGAATGGATTGGTCCGATGTTCAAGTAACCTCATTGGCTCTCCACGATGCCATTTTACCAGCGACTATCGTCTTTAACCAATTAAAGGAGACTGTTGTAAGCACGATAGAATCAGGATTAATTCTACAGATTGAACAGCGCATCTGGGTGGGGACTCTATCGAAGCGGACGATACGAACTTAGCATCAAAGCGAAGAGGTAAAGGCTGGACAAAGGCTTCTAACAAAGGTCATCCAAGAACCCCCCCCCCCCCAC
>CAXITT010000020.1:1188821-1207234 GCA_964033795.1 Lymnaea stagnalis
GGGGGGGGGGGGGGAGCGAGCTTCCTTAGGGGACTAGTGGGAGTGACGCAAAATCGAAGGTGCCCGATGACTTAAAAGGGGGGGGGGTGTCTTGGGTTAGGACTCAGATAGTCCCTCCCCAGGAAAGATTTGGTAAATTCAATGGTGCATTTTGGCGTATAGGCCTACCTGAATATAATTTTGCATCGTTCTACTTCTACACTTAATCGGATAACTATAGATGAAATGCTAGTGCATATTTATGTTGTCTGGATAAACATTAATCAGCTTTTCACTAACTTTGACAATGAATTTTACTTTCAGATGATGAGAAGGTGATATTATAAGGCAAAAAAATGTATTATCGTAAATAATTCCAATTTTATGGAATGGATACTAAATTATTTAGCCTATTTCTATTACAGATTTTGTTCTAAAAAAAATGGTCTCAAGGAGCACCCCCCCCCCCATTTTTTTTTTTTTAGGAAAAAATGATCATGGTTAAAAATAGGCTACATACATAAATCCTATTTGCCGCCTCTCATATTTCGTGGGCCGCACCGATGGCATCAGTCAAAGATTGGAGCTCTAATTTGTCATGCTGCAATGTGGGAGAGTTTGAAGTTCTCCTCTTCTCTCCCTTATTTAAACATGCGTTGTCACGCAATATTCCAGACAGACGCTTTGTGGCATGAATCATAATCCTGTCGACTGACTCAGCAGGTCAACAGTCAGTTATTTGCTACTGTGTGCGAATTAGCTGTCCCCGAGACTTCTTTACAACCCCAGGGGGAAATGCAAGTGTGTTGGGGTTGTCTATTTGCAGGGCCGTTTCACTGAAAAGTGGCGCCTGGGACGAGGCCTAAAAGCCCCCTCCCCCCTCAATGTATATAAAAAAGTGCCACCCCGGGGTGGGGGCAGTAAAAAGACGATTTGACGCCCCTCGTCTTTGTGGTGTAAATAAGATTGTATCGTTTAATTCACTAATAAAGATGATTTTGGAAACCTGGGCAAGGCTCCGAGTACATTATCCCTGTTTATGTTCGAGGGGAAAAAAACAACTGTAATGAAGATTATGACCTGTGATGAGAGTTTAGTGTGGCATCGTCTTGACATTGTCACCACTGCTTCTTTGGTGCAATCATGGCAGGTTCCTTGGAACAATCATGGCAGGTTCCTTGGAACAATCATGGCAGATTCCTTGGAACAATCATGGCAGGTTCATTAGAGCATGTGGGTGCTCATAACGTCAGGCCGTTATAGGACCTCTGTATTAGGGACTTTGTCCTGCCACCTTATGCCCAGAAGATATACTTCGACAGCGAAGGAGGAGATGGTTTAGCTGTCTCGTATGTCTGTTGCATATTTTCCATGTCTCGTTACCCTGTTAGGAAATATGCCCTACATACTTTCAGCCTTTAACTGAGACCCCCTTACGCACCCAAACACTCATACGGAGATCTCCAAATGCAACATTTTGGTTTGGAAATTCGTTTGTTGATCTCATCATCTCTTGTAACTAGCCTTGAGTGGGTGCTTCCCAAATTGGTAAATTTACCACCGCCTGGAGATTCTGCCCCTTTACTGATATGTTAGCTTCTTTGTAAGCTTTTCCTGGATCTGGCTGGTACAAGATCTCTGGGTTTGTATTGATGGCGAGGCCGTAGTTGTTACATGCCTTAGCGAAGCGATGAAGAATTTACGCCACTTTCAGTAAAGAGCGTGCATTTAGGGCACAGTCACCAACAAACAAGAGGTCTCGAATAACCTTTACGTCAACTTTCTTAACGGCTCAAGATCAAAAAGCCCCGCGTCTGTCCTGTATCTTATACTGTATCTTATAGGAATGACGTCATTATTGTCAAGAAAAGCATCAGTCAGCATTGATGGGAATAACATGCTAAAATTGTCGTGGCTAGAACACAGCCTTGGTTTACGCCATTTGTTACAGGAAAAGCTACAGACTCGTCTCCAGAATCCATTATCCTGGCCTTCATACCATCGTGGAGTGTACGTATTATACTATTGGAATAAATCTACTTGGGCAGTCAAACTTCTCCCCTATCTTCTCTAGACCCACTCCTCTACTGACTGAGACAAATGCATAGGTCAGACCAACAAAGGTGATGAACAGGTCGTTGTGTTGCTCTTGACATTTTCCTTGGAGCTTGCGTGCTGCACATAGCATGTCAGCTTCTCCGTTCTGAACGGAATCCATACTGGCTTTCAGGAATTTTTCCATGTTCAATATGTACGTATAAACGATTAAGTGGGAGTCGGGTCAAGATCTTCCCATTGCAGCTATGGAAAGGAGAGAAATGCCTCGATATTTGTCACAGATCTGACGATTGCCCTTTCAAGCAGCGTTTGTCGCACCTACTAAGTTTGTGGACCAACCCTCATTCAACGTGCTTAAATGACCATCCACCTCCAAGTCATTACATGACCATCCACCACCACTCAAACCCACTTCAACGTCATTGCATGACCACCCACCTCCAATTCTACGTCATTATGTGACCACCCACCTCCAATTCTACGTAATTACATGACCACCCCCACCACAACAACCCCGTCTACGTCATTATATGAACAACCACCCCTTCACACCAACCCCATTCTACGTAATTAAATGACCGCTCACCTCCTCACCAACCCACTTCTACGTCATCATATGACCAATCACCTCCAAACTAACCCACATCTAAGTCATCATGTGACCACTCACCTCCACACCAACCCTCTTCTACGTCATTATATGAGCACCCACCGCCACACCCACCCACATCAACGTCATCATGTGACCACCCACATCAACGTCATCATGTGACCACCCAACACCATACCGTCCCCTTTTATTCAATATGCACCAAGCCATCCCATTCTCCCTTGTGCATAACATATCACTAACACAGGGATACGCTCCTCTCATAAGCACATAAATTACACTGGCATTAGTCGTCACGCTACATTGCGACTGACTTGGAAGGTGGCAGCCTTTGATTCTAGGACAGAGTTAACCTCTGACCTTTAGTTGGAGCTTGAGCCTATTTTAACAAGCTGACGTGAGAGAATGCATCGAGCCAATACTCTCTAATCAAACGGAAGAGTGAAGGGTCTTATGATGACAGTTACAGATGCCTTCAGGTGTGTGCAGAAGGGACGTAACCGTTTATACCTGCACGGGGAGCACTGAACTACATTTTAATCACTTACATGAGGCCAGTTTCCGTGAACAAAACTAATGTATTTACAGCACAGGGCTTGGAACTGAACTGAGTACGGATCTAAATCAACTGAAAAGGGGGATTTCACACAATATCTTTTGCTCTGTATGTATAACTATTACAGTCTTAGGTGGATATATTTGTTTGCAACAATTGAAAGTCACCCGCACATTTATGCAAAGGCTTACCGAAGGTGTGGGAAGACAGGCCACATACCGAAGGTGTGGGAAGACAGGCCACATACCGAAGGTGTGGGAAGACAGGCCACATACCGAAGGTGTGGGAAGACAGGCCACATACCGAAGGTGTGGGAAGACAGGCCACATACCGAAGGTGTGGGAAGACAGGCCACATACCGAAGGTGTGGGAAGACAGGCCACATACCGAAGGTGTGGGAAGACAGGCCACATACCGAAGGTGTGGGAAGACAGGCCACATACCGAAGGTGTGGGAAGACAGGCCACATACCGAAGGTGTGGGAAGACAGGCCACATACCGAAGGTGTGGGAAGACAGGCCACATACCGAAGGTGTGGGAAGACAGGCCACATACCGAAGGTGTGGGAAGACAGGCCACATACCGAAGGTGTGGGAAGACAGGCCACATACCGAAGGTGTGGGAAGACAGGCCACATACCGAAGGTGTGGGAAGACAGGCCACATACCGAAGGTGTGGGAAGACAGGCCACATACCGAAGGTGTGGGAAGACAGGCCACATACCGAAGGTGTGGGAAGACAGGCCACATACCGAAGGTGTGGGAAGACAGGCCACATACCGAAGGTGTGGGAAGACAGGCCACATACCGAAGGTGTGGNCATACCGAAGGTGTGGAAAGACAGGCCACATTATGAGGGGGGTGGGGTGGGGAAGACAGGCCACATGCCAAAGGTGGGGAAAGACATGTCACATGCCGAAGGTGTGGAAAGACAGGCCACATTATGAGGGATGGGGCGGGAAGACAGGCCACATGCTAAAGGTGGGGAAAGACATGTCACATGCCGAAGGTGTGGAAAGACAGGCCACATTAGGAGGGGGGGGGAAGACAGGCCACATGCCAAAGATGTGGAAAGACATGTCACAAGCCGAAGGTGTGGAACGACATGCCACAGATGTAGAAAGACACGCCACATGCCAAAGATGTGGAAAGACACACCACATGCTGAAGGTGTGGAAAGACATGCCGTGCGCCGAAGGTACTCCTTGAAGAGGGGCCCAAGATCACCAGCAGGACAAAGAATTTCTTTATCTTAACACACATTTTTTTTGCTTATTCTAAGTCAGTTTACCTGTATAGAGTGAGCTGAAATGATGCACACTAATCTGCTGTCCTTGTCAACTACACCTTAATCTGAAGAGTTGTATAAAAAAAAAAGTCTGTCTTAAAAGCTTCAGATATACATAGGCACAATTTTAGGTCTAGCTGTTGGCATCTTAATGTCTTCGTTACACCCCTGCTTCAATGAGGTCATCCACTACTATTACAACTTTATGGTTCATTAGCTAAAGCTACAATAAGAATCAACAACAAATTGATGTACCATTTTCAAACTCATTTTTTAATTCCATATTTACCAAGGTTACAGAACTTTAAAAACCATTTAAACATCGTAGCCAGCGTTGGAACCGCCCCGTTTTCAACATTCTTAAGTTCATTCATGACCAACATACGAACTACCATGCATACCAAATACTTATAAACAGTCTATTTAACAACAAATGTACAAAAAACATCAATGGCCTAGTGCTCTGCTGGAACAATCACACATGAACTCATGTAAGAAAATTTTTGTTTCACCCACACTGTAGTTGAGTCCAACAAAGTTTAAAGTGACTTGTTCACAATTTTTTTTTTAAACCTAATTTTCAATTGTTAACATGGGTGAAGAATCCAAATGCAATATCTCTTTGTTAAAAAAACTAAACAATCAATCAACATAAGTGATAGTGTGTGAGATTTCATGAAATAACTAAATCAGTTTTGATTTAGTTCTAAACGATGAATAAATGTAGAATCAAGATAAGGAACTCAGTTTTTGTATAATTCACAGAAACATCAAATTACAATGACAGGCTTGAGAACAGTCCCCAGGTGAGCACACAGAGAATCAAAACAGTTGTTTCATCCAATAGGGTCTTCAGGAAGGCTTGACAATTGTGTTCCTGGAACATTGAGAGAACATTTTTGTTGGTACTATTTACAAAGGAACGAATTTTAATATTAAACAATATCCTCGGTCAATAGGAATGTCCATAAAAGATCTTTCTGGTCTTTAAAAGTTTCTGACATTCTTGGAACTTGTTAAAAATAATGCCATCTATTTGAAAAACTGTGAATCTGATGCGGAGCACTATTAATAATCTACTCACGATGTGAATCCTTTACTGCCGCTGAGAACAATGTATGGGGATTTTTCAGATTTCTGCTTGTCTTTCAGTAAACTGAGTGTGTTCAAAGGGGTGTCTGTTGAACTCATGCGTTTCATCAACTGGAAAAGAGACAAACATTGCAAATGGAGTTTAATTGTTGCAATCATTTATATTACATTACTAACCAGCTTCAAGAGTCCATAAAATATTGAAAACAAAATTAAAGTAACAAAAATGGACCGTAAATAATATTTTAAAAAAACCTCTAGAATTATATTTATGGAAAAAAAAAAAAGGTAGTGGATATGAAATGTTTAAGAACCACTGTCCTACCAATTCTTCCTCTACTTTCTTGCTTCTCTTCTCTGTCTTTTTCTTTCCAGAACCTTTCCCGTGGAACCTATGGCTCAGCTGTCGGAAAGCTTCCTTGGCACACAAGTTTCGACCACTTTCATCCACGTAGTCGAGCTTAACATCTGGTTTGTAGGTCTCTTTTTCTTTAAACTCTGTGATCATTCCACCTTGATAACGATCTCTTTTACGGTTCTTCTCATCAAGATCACTGGAATCAAATGGTAAGAAATGTGAATTAACTCAGCAAATTTTGTGATGTGGGAAGGTGGGGGGAGTCTGAAAATGGTTTCATATAATATAAAAAAATGGGTGAAAGTACACAAGGAACTTATTATGTCTTCTTGTCATCATAATATCCTAACTTTTTAAAAATGAGATGGCACAAAAACTAACGTGGTAGTGAAACAAGTTAAACTTTCAAGTGGGTTCACAACTTACTCGTATCTCTTGTCTTGTATGGTGTAATTCTGGGCTTGAAGCTCCAAATATTTGGTAGACATGCTTGGCAATTTCTTAGGAGCTTCATCCTCAAGGTAGCCTATGGGATACGTTAAAAAATGTTGATTGTTTTTTTTAGCTACATTTAGTGGCAGGTAAACGTATAATACTTAAAAGATTTTAAAGGTCACCCTCCTCAAAAACATTACAACACATAACAACTAAAAGCATAAAGCTACTTATGGGGTGAATTCTCACCTTTCTTAATGGCCAACTGTAGAGCCGACCCAACCCCTGTGCTTGCAATAGGTTCCTCTTCCAACACAGCTGCTTCTTCTGCCTGGAGAAAAAAGTAGGAATCTTTGATTTAATGAAACAAAATAAGCCAAATTTGTCAAGACTCAAAAAAAAAAAAAAAAAAAAAAAAAAAATTTTTTTAAAAAAAAAAAAAAAAAAAAAAAAAAAAAAAAAAAAATATAAAAAAAAAAAAAAAAAAAAAAAAAAAAAAAAGTAATTTTTTTAATAGGTAAAAATAAATACTAATCAAAACTGAAAATAGTTGAAAAATTCCGTAACACTTTAGAAATTGAAATCTACCACTTTACACCTGCTCTAACCAAAATATGCATGTATTGCTGAAATTGTGTCGCAATATCAACATTAAAAAAAAAAAGGGTAGTACTAAAATGTAATATTAAAAATATGCTAGTGTAGAAACTTGTCGTGCTAACATAGCCCCACTTATCCAAAACCCACCAAGACTAAAACAACAAGACCAGGAGCATTAATCACACTTACTCGTATGTCAACTGGGTTGTCATCAATATCCACCTGATTCCAGCCTCCCGTCGTCTCCTCCAGTTCATCTTTTTTCCGCTTGTGATCCATCATTTCTAGTTCCATGTCCTATTGAAGCAGGAAACAAACCATATACTAACTTGTCAAAAATATTAGATGATGCAGCTGCTTGACTGTGGTAACAGTGGCTTTAGATCTATCAGCTCTATCCAGTTTTTTGTAGTGCATTAATGGAAGTCTTAAAATAATCCTAATGTTTCTTTGTTACTATCATTATTTCAAACAGCTCTTATATATTCTGTAATCACATTTATTATTATTTACGATAAATAAACTTACCATAATCTCTTCTCTATCTTCCTCTCTGTTCCCAGCCAGGCCGTATGTTGGAATCTCACCTAAATTTCGACAAAACTCAGAAGTGGAGTTTAGCGTTATATTAGCTCCAGTCTCAAGAGAATTTTTTTCATCAAGGTCTTGTAGAGCATACTCTAAGCCCTGGAAATAAACATTTATTTTTTTAAAAATTGATATCATTCAGTGGAATGGCAATGATATTTTGGAGGAGTTGGGGCTAGGGCTAATCATTCTGATGAAATACAATAAAGCAATGAGCTGAAAATTATTCCTATACATTGCCAACTAATAGTAATCCAAACCATCTTAATTTGTTCATGCTTGCAAAAAAATTGAAAATCACTATATGATTCTCCCCTGAAGCCTAATTTTTTAACAAGAATTGTATCAAATTTAAAAAAGAAAGTAACTAATTATGGAACACAGAATGTTCTTACATTCATTGAAATGTCTGAAGGACAGAATTATGTCAATTTTCTGCTCACACTAACTATTAATTCATGGACACAACAAGTTAGCCTTTGAGAATACTTGCTAGTTTAACTCAAAGTTTCCGTCAGTAGTCAAGTCATTTCTATAACTATAAATTTAAACAACGAAAAAAAAATGTATGAAAAAACGTACAAATTTTACAAAAAGTCTGAATAAGTATTAAACTCCACATTTTTTTTAAAAAACTTTGATGATGTAAGTGACTTTAAAAAAAAATATTATATTATGTTTTAGTGATAGACTATTATTTACATTTTCATTTACATGTTTAAGTACTAACCCCTTGAGTTTGTCTCTCTTTCTTTAGTTTGAGTTTGCGTGCCCTGGCCAGCATGCCCTGCAGTTCATTCTGGACCTCTTCCTCTTCTATTGCAACACCGGTAAGGTCTTCGTCTGGACCCACAATGTCAGCTGTTCAAAAATCACGACTATCAATTCATGGTATTAATGGTATTCATTTTTAAAATGTGTGTGTCATGTATTAAAATCTAAAACTCCTAAGCCGCATTCTGTCAAAATTTTAACAAAGATAACTTAAATGGCAAAACATTCTTCTTGTATCAGGTAGCCTGAATATAGAGCTATAAAAATAAATCATTAGAGATTTCCTAGTAAATTCTTTATCACATACAAAGTTTGAGCAGTATACATGTTTGAACAATAAAAATAAAAAACAAAACAAAAAAAATATCCTTATGCAAAGTATGCTGTGACCAATTCACAACATTATATTTGGAAAAACACTTACAATCGTCTAAATCAACCTTAATCTGTGGAGCTCCAGCTAAAATATCTGTGCTGTAGACGGCATCAACCTCTGCCTTCACTTCCTTGACATCCTTGATATCTTTAGTTTCCTCTGTCCCATCATTAGATACCTCACCATCTTCTGGCTCTACACGACCTCTTCCTCTGGCCCTTGAAAAAAACCACACAAAAAAAACCAGAGAAAGATAAAATAAAGATTCCTTCAATTTTAGAAAGTAAACACATTTTAAGTCATATTAAAACAGGAAAATACAATTTGTTCAATATGAAAAATATGGATAGACACATAGTTCATTACCTGGATCCATAATCTTCATTGGAAACTTCTTCTGGCAGTGGTAACAGATCATCAGCTTTGAGAATTTCTTTCTTTCTGATTTTACGAACCTTCTTTTTAACCTTTCTGAACTTGGCAGCTTCCTAGAATTCAAAAATTTTCATTAGCTCATACAAATATTCTGATGATCACCAAACTCCAACTCTAATTGAGTATTTATATAAATTACCAAAATATGTTACACAAATCAAACTGAGTAAAAGACAAAATGTTGAACAACAGGATATAAATTATGAACACAGATGTTAACAAATTAAAATTCAGCAGATAAGAAGTTCTTAAAAATCACCAACCATTTCTTCTGGTGTCATGTATTCAGTAAGCAGAGTTGGTGGTGCCATTTGAAGGCTTTGCTAGATTTTAAAAAAAACAACAACAATTATAATGTTATTTTATCTATTCAGGTTGCACAAAACTTTGACAGAAATGGAACTCATAAAGTAACATGTGGTGAGGTAGGTCCACATTTTGAACCACAAAAAAAAGTTACTTCTTAATATAAAAGGAGATTACTATATACTATTTTAATAGGTGTGAGAAAACTACTGTAACAATACAAATAATGTGAGGAAATACTAATAATATATCAACAATGTGTTTATAGTTAACTATTTTCAGTTTGTGCTTTTTTGTTTTATCCCATGATGAGAATCACCAATTTCATATTTCAACATGATAATCTTAATTTGTAAATAAATCCTGTTCAAAGGGCAATCTCAGCTTATATTTATACTCACCCCTTGTGCTCTCAGTGCCTGCTTGATTTCTGCCATTCGTTTTTCATGAGCTGCATCATACAAACCACCAGAACCTGAAAAAAGAGCAACAAACAAGAATTGACTGAAAGGTGAAAATTTAGGTTGTGACAATGTTGAAGAGAGCTGCTATGACACAGGTAGTTCACCTTGTTTAGCAACCCCTTTCAGCTCTATCATGCCTTTCTCAACAACACCTTGAATGAGACATTAAAAGCAAACAGATTTCTGCCTAACATTTTCAATGGGTGATAAATTCCTGGAAATTAAAGCATTCTCTATTTCTGAAACATTGGATATCAATGAAATTTTGTTTTTAACTATTAGAAGTCAGTTTGAAAATATTACTTCAACCTCACAATTCTATTCCATTATTGTAGGATGCAGCAGTCATGTTGCAGTGCCCAAAAAGCCAAGTTGAAGGTGGTTGCTAATTTGTGCAGTCATGAAATTAGCAACCAACTTCAATTGTGTCTTTTGTGCTGTTCATCCTTTAATCTGTGAGATATGCAGCAAACAGTGAACATAACCAAAGGGAAAATGAGGGACAGACCAGAACTGACCAGACTTTAACAGTGACAGAGTTTGGCTGTGTGGTCTGTGCAGCTTGCATTGAGATGTCCAGCCATAATTTCAAATCTGAGTGTATTAACCAATAGCAAAGATAGCAAAGACTTCTATGAAAGCAGCTTCAGCAAGTATAAAGCACTTGTACAGTGGTTTGTAAGGAGAGGGGGGGGGGGGGGGGGGGAGGGGGGGGCAAGGTAGGTTTCTGGGATATGTTTTGAAAATAAGAATATTTACCCAATGTGAATGATTCTCTTTTAGCTCCTTCTATTTCCTCATCATATTTCGACAGCATGTTGTTGGGCTTCATCTGAAACGAAGGAATAACTCACGCTAATCAACATTATGATGATTTTACAGATTATAGTTTATAGATTAATGTTTGCACAGCTGCAAACTCTGCTAACACAGTAAATAGCCTTTATGAAATCTAAATTTAAACTCCTGTTCCTGAAGAGAACACCCTGTTTACCAAACTGTAATTTCAGATTGCAAAGTCTCCAACTCATACTATATGTCTGACTAGAGCAGACTCACCATTCCATATTCATCGTACTGTGGTTCATCATACGGTTTGTACTCTGGTTTCTTTTTCTTGTTATCCACATTTTTCTCTGCCCTCTCATCATCTTGAATGTTCACATTGATCAGCACATCCCCCTCTTCCTCATCAAGAACACCTAATAATGAAACAAGCCAGACACATGTAATAAAAAAACAAAAAAACACCATCTACAGTAATCAATGATGAATACTAACATTATTTCTTTATGTAACAGGAAAATAGCTTGTAAAAAAAATAATAATTCTGAAAACAATTTGAATATCATATCTTAAATGATAACAACTTAGTTCTTTATATCTTTTATCTGTTAGTCATAATTCATTAGTTGATTTTATGGTAATACTGACCTTTTATAGATCAGTCATAATTTATTAGTTGATTTTAAAACAATACTGAGGTTTAGCTCTTTATCAATAATAATTTATCAGTTGATATTATGATAACAATTCTGACCTTTATCTTTCAGAGTCAGTATGACATTCCGCCCCTCATCAAATTTGTCCATAGCATGTTCAACTTTCAGCCCAGTCAGATCTTGTGAAGAGTACCTCTTTTTACATAGTGGAAGACAAATAGATACATGTACATAAGAAGGTCAAACAAAATGGAACATTTTATTTGTTCAAAATCATACTGGTTATCAGATGTTTTTGTGGCAAAATACAAAGAAGAAAAAATATAGGTAAAAGTAACATTTAAACAAAATAGGTCTCTGATTAAAACACTTAAAAGACTTTCTGTTTTAGCCATACTGATCCATCTCACCTTATCTTTTTTAAATTCCTGGTCAACCAGAGTTCCTATGCCGAAATCTTCATCCATCTCCTCCAGCATTTTGGCCTGTGATGATAGTCATGTGGGAGAGATTAAATTTAGAAAATGAATAGAAAAAAACCCACATTTTATTCTACTTTTATTGAAATTGTACATGTACTTCATAAAAACCTGTATAAACAATTTTCAATTTTATTTTTTACAAATTGTTATTTGTTACAACAAAGAATGTATTAAATTTCTCAGCAATTATGCAATGATTCTTTGTGTTTTAATTTTTAAAAAGGTCAACTCAGAAATGGGGCCTCAAATTTTTTCTTTGAAAAGAAAAGGATCCTCAGGCTTTCAAAGTTTAAGAACCGTAGACTTAGATTAAAAATCTTTTATGACCAATATCTGCAGCACCTTCCCATGTCAGCCTATCAGAAAAGCGGCACCATTATTTATCAAACTAAACTAACAATTTATAAAGGAAAACTACTCTTTTCCTGCATTTACTCTTGCATTTAGCAACCTGTCTCCAAAAGAAGAATAGGTCACTATGTATTAAATAATGAGCTCCAACTTACTCGTTTATCTGCCATCTCTCTCTCCTGTTGTAGCTTTCTGCTCTTCAAAACCCAGGCCTTGGCATCTTCATCCTCAGAATCACTCTCACCCAGTCCCTTTATGGTTCTGTGTAACAGTGACATTTGTCATAACCCACATAAACATATACATGCGTTATTTAACTGTTCTATGGAGTTTATTTGCTATATGATGACATAATTTTTATGTAATTACTTTTCCCATAAATGTGAATGAAATTGATGAAAATCAAAATTAGGATGATGTTGGGAAAAGAATTTATAATAATTAAACATGTTTATTTAACATCTTATAAATTTATAATTCTATTTCACACCTATGTTGAGTATTTTTCTTTTTAAAGCATTGTTTTTTCATTAAATATTAAGGGCTCACTTTAATCTCTTTTCATGGTGTCGCTGAGACTTTTTATTTGACATTTTCTCCCTTAAAATTTCAGTTTTCCTGACATCTCCTAAGTTGACAGCTGGGACGTGAACACCATCAATCTTTTTTGGTTTACCATCTTCACCTGATTATCAACCGAAAGAGAATCCAAGAAACTCATGAGCCTATAAGTGTTAAAACTTAACTGATGAAAACAGATGTCTTGGTAATTTAATGTAACTGTATCATGTGTTGGCAGCAAAACACATAAAATGACTTTTTAACATATGCTCTGCACCTGTAACTTATTAAAAAATATGTATTTCGCTAAATCTTTTTTTCTTCTATTACTTAAATATAAAACTGTGGTAGTTTAATTTTAAAAAACTGTATCTCTAGATTTCAGGATGCAACAACTATCATTATTTACATTGTTCCAAAGATCAACATAGCTTCATTTGTATATAACTTTAAACACAGCAGCTTTAGAGTTACCTTTGTCAGGCACATCAAGAGGTTTTAATCCCAGCTTGGCTCTGAGGCGACTATGAGTGGGGAGAAAACACAGAAGTTTATTTGTAATGGTGAAACAAATATTCACAATACCATCAAAACCAATTTCATGGCAATGCTATTTATTCATTGTTTGCAGTCGAATCTCAAAATGATGTGTTGTGTGATTAGAAAAAAAAGTATGTGGTTGGTGGCAAAAACATGTATAAAAACATATATCAGCTATATTTGTTCATGGCAGCTGAGGCCAAATAAAGCACCAAAAATTGCAACTTACATATTATGTAACTGCTCTGTTAATAAAATAATTTAATCTAAAATGGCAATCATGGTAAATTCACAAATCCATGAGCCTGTATTTTCAAATAGCAGCCATAATATTAATCAGGACCCAAATCAAGATTACACAAATTCCTATAGATCTTATTGGAACATTGCGTTTCTTAACTTATTAGGTTCTGCATTAGACTTCAGAATTGCTTTTATAAACATAGTTTCTTTCCGCATTTTCAAATAAAATAATGGATACCTTTCATGTTTCAAAATAGTACCAAAAGTGTGTCAAAACTTTTAAAAATATAATGAAAAACGTTTATATTCAAAAGAACTTGTGTCATGTCTCTCCTACTGCAATCTTTTCCCTACTGAATCCATATTGAACTAATTATTTATTCAAATAATTAGACACCAAAGCGATATTTTGTAATCAGTTCAATAGGTAAAAAGGAGCTTTAAAAAACTTATTGTGCTACACTAAAAACAAAGAGGTTAAAAAACAACAACAACTTCATTTAAAGCTTTCAGATTTAATAACCATTTCTGTTTTACTTATTGTATATTATATTGATAATTAGAAGTGCAAAATACAGCTTATAGGAAAATTAAACTGCTTTAGAATCTGCAATCCAACTATTCATGACACAAACTTTATCACATTCAGCATGGTAGGTTCAACAACCTATCAACAACGAAAGGTTAAAGTCAGACAAGTGTTTTTTAAATTTTGGATAAAGGATTACTCAGTAGACTTAGAGACTTACTTTGTTTCTGCAATACTAAGACTAGACCCATCTCCTGATGACTGTGCATTCTGGGTTTCTTCCCTTGCTTCAGCAGCTTAAAATTTACATCAAACAAAATATGTAGATTTTACTTTTTTAAATATAAATATAACTCTGTACATTAGTATTTTTAAAATTGCTTACATCTTCAACAAGAAATAGCTATGTACATGTTAACTTTTTAAAACTCAAATTTTGATTTAAAGGACAAACTGGACAGATAGGATGGGTTGGGAGTTATAAAAGCAGCAACTAGTAACATTCTCTAGTTAATCAGATGAAAATAAACCTATGGTGGAAAAATTATTAATTAATTTTAAACCTGGCAATGTGGCCCAGGAAAATTATAATCTAAAGCTACCAGGGATTATTTGCCTCATGTTAGCGTCCCCACCAGTTACATCAACCCCCCCCCCCCCCCCCCCCGACACACTTAACAGATCCACAAAAAATAGAAATTCTATATTTTTCTTAACTGCATTACCACAGATGGTAAAATTGGCAAAGTTTCTTCTGGTTTAAAAAAATCAAAATAAGCAAGATAGCCTTAAATGTCTGTGTTAAAAGAACAAGGCTTCATGGATGTTCTCTATTTCAAATATGAATCACAGGGTTAAAAATTATATCTTAACTAGAAATTCTAGATCCGATCTACACAATTCAATCCTATTAAATGCACTGCATAACAAACATAATCAAAATGTTTTTTAAAAAATAGAGTCAATTTTATTAGCAAAGGTTACGTTTTAAAAAAAAAAATTTTTTTGAATTTTCTTTTACCTGATTGGCGATCCCTGCGGTCATAATCACGAGGCTCACCGTGATTATAGTCAACAACTTGACTTCGTTCATCATTGCCCCTGCCATCAGAGTAGCCATAGTCTTTTTGTAAAAAGTCAGTAGATTCCCTCTCTCTGTCATTTGATCTAGATCTCTCACGGTGACGTCTCTTCTTTTCTCTTGACCTAGATCTAGACCGATGTTTTCTTTTTTTCTTGCTTTCTCTATCCTTTTCTTTATGTTTTTTTGATCCCATACTGAAAATAACTAAGATATCAAACTAACATATTACTCAAATTATGTTAGACAAACAGGGTTAATAGATTTATAAAAAATGGCTTCATAAGGCGCTGCAAGATTTTTTTTATCTTTAAAGTGAATCTTAATAAAGAAATTGAAATGAATTAATGAGTGCTTGACTACTTGCCGTATTCTGATGTTGAAATGTTTAAAAAAAAAAAAGGAAAAGCTCATAGTAAAAAATTTTGTAAACCTACAACAAAACATTTGCACAGACCAAAATCGTTCAGATATTAAGCTATGTGGCCGTGATTGGAATTTGATACTGCCCTATTAAGTAGGCCAGAACAAAAACTAGAAAAACAATAAAATAATAATTTAAAATTTACTATTGAATTCTATCAACGTGCAAACAAGGAAAAGTTCCCTGTACACACAAAGTTTATATGCAATAATAAACCAGATCAGGCACTGAATATTGTGGTACAAATAACAAAATGTTGTTGATCCAAATGATGCTAGTGTCAACACACAGAATGTTGAAAATTTGTGGATGCAAGGAAAGCACAAACTGAAAAAACAGTTTGCGCCATGATCTTTTCCTTTCATATTTGCATGAGTACATGTGAAGTGATAGTTCTATATGGAGATGATATTTTCAAGAACTTTCTTTTTACCTTGGGGGAGAAATAGGAAAAAACTCAAACTCTGCTTTATTTTCATACATTAAATTTTAAAAATGCTTCTATTTAAACAATTTTGTCTTGGATTATTTATATGCTGAAAGGAATTTGTACAATGTCATAAAAAAACCATTTCCATTTATTTGGATCAATAAAAGAATTTCATCTTATCAAAAAAAAAAATAACCGTTTAAATAGCACTTAAAATTAGAAAAACATGATTTTTAAATATTACGCGCTGAAGTGATCGGTAATTGTATGCTTGACATTTCCCCCATTCTACTGTGCTGTTGCACTATTTTCTTTTTTGAATGGCTGACATCTTTGTCATAGCAACAAAGAGGGTGGCTATGTTATGTTAACTATGTAATAAAAAAAGTAGTACAAAAACAGGTCTGCTAAAATGAGGAGGGGAAGGGAGAGAATGTGTTGTTTCAAATAAAGCAAAAATAGGAACAAAATGTTAAAATTTAGTGGTCACCCTCTTGCCTAGCATAATTTAAGCCAGTACATTAATTTCATGGCATAAGTAGCAACTTTATTGTATCCCTATAGACATGTGGTGAGAAATGTCAATGACCTGCGGTCACTCCTTTCCCTCAGCTAAAACATGTGGGCTACAAAATTTAGCCTATTATAATTAAACATCCAACGAAATATCAATTTAAAACATTCCATTGTGTTTTAATATTAAAAAATTGAAAATTTAACTCTAGTAACAATTTAAGAATAAACAAAGTCAAAAGTTAAGGGAACTCATTCATCCCTGGTGCAAAATGTCAAACTTACATGGTCCTATTACTCCTATTGATGCATCCTGAGTGAATGACTGAATCAATTGAATGGGATTGGGACTACTCAGTAACAGTAGCCACTTACACTAAGAGTAGACCTATGACCTATTCAAGCCTACTAGACTATTACTTTACTTAGCAAGACTTCTTTCAGTTCAGTAGTGACCACTCTAGACTCTGACTATTAGTACTAGTACTACTAGTCTACTGAGTACTCAACTCAACTGGTAGACTCAGTCATCAATGACTGACTGATCAGGTGAACTCAATCAGAACTGAACACAACACTGAAACCGAAGTCTGGATCACACTGAGTGTCAGTTAATAATTAATATTATTAACAATAACTATAACTATAACAGTTGACACTGAGTCACTCACACTGACTCTGACTGAATAATAATTATAATTTAATAGTACAAATTAGAAGTAAAAAGCAATGCTTTCACGTACTCAAAATACAACTCATTTTCTTAAGAAAATTATAAATTAAAGACTATGCAACTATTAACTTACACTAGTAATTTTTGTTATTGTTACTAGTAGTATTATGTAGGCCTAGTTAGTACTTACTTTCGATCTCAACGATGATTTATTTTCGTTTCTATCGCGTTTCCGGAAGTCGGAATTGCTTTTTTTTCTAGTTACGGAGCAAATAGATAGCAGTATCGATGATTACATTTGAGTTACTTTAATTGGTTAAATATTTCGAATAAATATTTTCTTTTTCTCTCCGCTTTGGGTGGGGGGGGGGGGGGACAAAAAAAGAAAGGCGGTTGGGGACTGATTCTAATTCAGCATTCTTAAAATTAATTAATTAATTATCTAAATTTACTATGTTATTTGGAAATCAAAATAGTATCATGTAGGATGATGAACACTCTTCGTATTGACAAGCCCACCTTTTTAAAAAGAAAAGTTGAGATAATATTGGAGTGGTCGTCAGTCCACAAAAATAAAATATCAGAAGTCGCTTATTTGTATGGTTGGGGGTTAAAGAGCTGATGGGAGATATAGGTTGCCGGGCATTGGCGTTGCTAAAGGGGGGAGGGGCAGGTGTCCTTCGTTGCCAGACTGACCAGCGATCATTGATGGTACTTTATTTTATAACTGATAATAATATTAGGATTCGGAGTTGAAAAGGGCAAAAATAAACTTGTCCCCGAACGCCAAACATTCTAGCCTAAGCCTCTCTTAACGGGTTATGAAGCTTAAGAATAAAAATTTTATGTTTTTAAATAAAATTTTACCACATGACCAGACAATTAATCATGGCCGTCGTAAATGGTTAACATAAAATGCATTTTAATATTAGACTAGTCTGAACTGTGTGCCAAAAAATAAATAAATAAATAATAAAACATTTACGATATTGAGAATAAAATCTACCAATCACGATTCTCTCATGACCAAATGAGGTTAAATAATTAGCCATAGATAAACTTCGCAAGTGAAAGAACTCACTAATGTCCTTAATATGACTAATAATGTGCACTTTTTTTTTTTTTTTTTTACAGCTGTAGGCCTACCCATTACGAAGTGAGAAACATTAACACGACTTCGAGTGTGGAAAAAAAGCAAAAAAACAAGACCAGTATAGAAGGAATTC
>CAXITT010000020.1:1227998-1243605 GCA_964033795.1 Lymnaea stagnalis
GGTTGGGGATGATGGTTCTTTGGTGCAGTATTGACGTGATAACGAAAGTTCAAAGGTCATCCGCTGTATCTGTACATACGAAGATTGATTTTTTTCCCCCCATTCAGTTTTGACCCTTGATTACGGATAAGAGGTCATTATGACGAGTTGGATCAGGGGCCCTCAACTTTTTAATCATGGGGCGGGGTTACTGTTCTTCGGAGACTGTTGGGGGCCGGAGTATAGAGTTTGAAGAAACTATGAACGAATTCCTTTTATAGAAATAAGCAATACACAATTGTTAAATGAATAATATTTTTAATTTTAAAAAAAAAATGTTATTAGTCTTTCAATGGCAAACATGGGTTTGATTTTGGTTAATGAGATAGTCAAGGTCCGGTTCCATATTTGTTACTTTTACCTGGGTACCCGAACGGCGGCCAGGCGGGCCGGGTAAAGGACCCCAGGTGAGCAAAATCTAGGCTGCGGGGCGTAGTTTGAGGACCCTCACGTTGGATGATCAAGGAGTTAGATCACTGATATTTTCATTGATTGACAAAACCAAAAAGCCCGGAAAAGCCTCAATTAAATACATTGATGCTACTTTATTGATCTGAACCGATAATCGAGACTGCAAGACCCCGAAAACGTCGCCAATCCCAGCCAGATAGCCTTATGTCCACACTAAATCTCTGCACCAAATACGCTTACTTACAAATCAAGTATTACAAAACACAAACCGCACCACACCCTCATTGAACAAATCATGGACAGAGCCATGGTTTACAACTAGAGACGACATCTGAATTGAGGCCATTTCCGTAAAAACAAAAGAAAATATTGCGCACCGAAATGCACATTTTGTATTTTTTTGTAAGACCATCATTTAGTGCAGTTATCGGGGAGTTTTACTTATCGCGCCGTTGAACCTCGGCGTTAGTGACGGACTTTTTGACATAATGAATTTATGTATGTTGATTCCTAGATGTGAGGGGGCCAGAGAAGCGATATGCGTCACGGGCTTCAAATTTGCTTTACACAATACATTCTCGTGGGCATTTAATTATAGCTATTGAGAATTATTTTTAGATTATGACGAGCTTGAACTTCATATATTACACACGTCATTCGTGTGATGCGTGTTCTGTCTGTGTTGTGGTTCTCTCGCGTGACGGGCGGCAAAGGCACACAAAAAAAAAAAAAACGCCCCATGGCGTCACAAGATCTAGCCACCCCAACCGCACGCAGCCGCAACAAAGGAGGCTACCAGTGAAATGGGACCCTAAATCAGTAGCACATAACTGATGCTGTAATAACTCGTCTTGTCAATTTCATATCGCCAGGGACTCCCCCAAGAGCCTTAGCTATTCATAACCGTAATCAAAATTACATGGCTCCATTCTGCCGTGCTTTAATTGTATATATAATGCATAAAAAAACTGACCCTTTGCACCTAGGAGTAACATTCCATTCCCTGCGTTAAAAAAAGAAAACCCACTCAGTTTTCATTACACTAACAGCGCCCAAATCACTCGAATCACCCGGATGTTTGAACGCTTCGTGCTGCCATCATGGCCGCCAGACTGCACCAGTCCGCATGACCTTGGTAACTACAGCGTTGAAACCCTTTGCCCCCCCCCCTTCCGCCCCCACCCCCCGTAGAATTACACCACAGCTGTCAATAGCAACAGGCCGGTAGATTTTATCAGCCAATTCTAAAATATCGCGATGAATTATTGAAGCTCGGGGAGAGATCACGTGATCTTGGATTAGATCTGCAGCCTCAACACGGTGCATTCACCATTGGGGGGGGGGGGGGGGGGGGGGGGGGGATTTGGGCGTTGAATTGGTGGAGTACGGCAGGCCTGCACAACTCAAAATGTAAGGGGGGCCGTAAAACTTTATGAAAAACGTGTGCGGGCCAAAAGAAAATAGGACAGGAATTGTGCGGGCCAAAAGAAAATAAGACAGGCCTTGTGCGGGCCAAAAGAAAATAAGACAGGCCTTGTGCGGGCCAAAAGAAAATAGGTCCGGGGGAAAGACATTAAGAAAATAATAAGTATAAAGATTATTTCTTTACTTCGCGGGCCACAAAGTGGTTTCTGGCGGGCCGCATGTGGCCCGCGGGCCGTATGTTGTGCAGGCCTGGATTACGGGATCGTTTTAGGGAAGGATAGATAAATGGATATAAACATATTGTGATTCCATAGATTCTTGTTTGTGTACTGGACAATGGACAGATCTATATGTACCTAGACTTTGTGAAACACGGGATGGCTTTTGACTTTATCGCCCCTCACCTACGGCAACTACAAAGAAATAAATTATGCATCAATTATATTATGAGCCATGTACAGTACATGGAGTGGACCGAAAATGGCGCCTCCCCCACCCCCCCCCAAAAAAAAAGTGCCGCATGGGGTGGAAAACCACCCCCTCCCCTCTTCCTACGCCGATGGCCAATGGGGTTATGATTGTATTGAAAAGAGGTATTTAACTTACATATTATTGAGATGTAATTCATCTCTTGAACCTCTCAGAAGTGGCGTAACTATGGTTGGTGCCGCCCATGTGTGGGCCAAGCTTTTTGCCACCCCCCTTTCCACGGAAAAAGAACCTCCCCTCTCCATTTGACGAAATATACCGCGAAAATTAAAAAAAAAAAAGGGTGCCGCCCTAGGTGGACCCCTCTCTCCGCACCCCCACAACCCCTCCCTTTCATCCCCCCACTGAGTCTCAGTTGGATTCATATCTTTGGAATCCCACTTTGGGCATGCACTTCTGTATAGCTCTCTGATGCAGCGTGGAACTTCCAGGCAGTGGCGTAGCTAGGGGGGTGCGGAACGCACCGGGTGACTACATCTCAGGGGGTGACACCAAATTGAAAACAAACAAAAAATTTCTTATTTACAGAGCACACACACTCTTCGGTCTAACCGAATTTCATGAAAGGATAAACGACCACACGTAAATTTTCCACACATGTAACCAATCCTAATGCGTGCTTAATTAAAAGTTTAAGGTTGATGCATCAGAAGTGATATGACCTTTTAGTAAGGTGAATAGCTGCATGGGATTTCCTAGACTCTCTTCCAATACTCTCGTTAAGCCTTAAATTGTTTCTTACGATATGTGCGTCTGCGGCGTCATGTGAGCGGAGCTTTTCAAAACTAAGGCTTATCAAGAATTACTTACGATCCACCCTGGAACAGTCACGGCTTTCTGATATGGCTCTACTATCAATTGAAAGTGATACTGTGAAGGATATTGATTTTCATAAAGAGATTGACAGGTTTGCAGCTTTGAAGACAAGGAAAAGACCATTTTAACGAGAGCTAATTTAAAAATAACTATAACTTAACCTTTTTACAGTTCTTAAATACATTTACCTCATGAACTTCAATTAATTTTTATTGTTCTTGTCATTGTTATGCGGTGGACTTATTTTAACTAGAAGAAATCCATCGTGGAAGTCGGGGGGTTTGGGGGGGGGTGGAGGGGGGGAGACCATAAGTTTACCGCACCAGGTGACCCAACCCTAGCTACGCCACTGCTTCTAGGTCTCCTTTTGACATCTTTTGATTTGTTCTTTTTTTTAAATTTCAAATACGATGATGTATTTGGAAATAGGTCTTTTCTATCTAATTGAAATATAATATTTAACTTTGCATTGAAGTATCACACTCAACTTATCATTGAAGTATCACATTTAACTTTGCATTGAAGTATCACATTTAACTTTGCATTGAAATATACCATTTAAATATGAAACCGCTATACTATCGCCATTTCAGACCACTTTTTAGACGAATTATTTGTGTAGTTTCTCACTTGATAGACATTTCGCTTCAGCCATTCAAAACGTCAACTACCACACTGGTAAGAGGTTTGCGCCACAGCTTAGAGAAATAACGGGAGATAAATAATGTAACAATGACAAAAGTAAAATGTAGCATTATGCCCCTTTAAAAAAGTAAACGGAAATTTGTGTGCAGTGAAATTCTCTCTTTTAACAATTTTCTTTTTTAGTTTTAAAAATTGAATTTAATCATTACCATGATTTCCTAAATTTTGTTTTCGTCATGACTATGGCGGTCCCACATTCAAGAGATTTACTTAACAATCCAAATGAACCATACTTTGAGCAGTGCTACTTCCAGACCATGTGTTCCAGGAGGTACCGTACTTCAGATCAGGTTTAAGGGGGGGAGGGGGTTGCTGGGCGCCAGTCCAAGGCACCGTGCCAGTCCAAGGCACCGCGCCAGTCCAAGGCACCGCGCCAGTCCAAGGCACCGCGCCAGTCCAAGGCACCGCGCCAGTCCAAGGCACCGCGCCAGTCCAAGGCATCGCGCCAGTCCAAGGCACCGCGCCAGTCCAAGGCACCGCGCCAGTCCAAGGCACCGCGCCAGTCCAAGGCACCGCGCCAGTCCAAGGCACAGTCCAAGGCACCGCGCCAGTCCACGGCACCGCGCCAGTCCAAGGCACCGCGCCAGTCCAAGGCACCGTGCCAGTTCAAGGCACCGCGCCAGTCCAAGGCACCGCGCCAGTCCAAGGCTAGTATGAGGCTCCCTCTGCTACTTTTAAAAAAAACTTTCCCCCGAACCTTGATTTTATCTCTGCCCAAATTCCATTTTTGGTCTGTGTTAATGATTTGTTCGTGTTTGTGGGTGTGAGTTTGGTGCTGAGAGTATTCGTGTTGCTGTTGTCATATGCTTTGTATTTGGTGACGTATTTGGGTATGGGAAATGACGTTGTGGAATGTTATGGTTTTTTGGAAGCAGTGATGGGGGTAGTTAGTAATGGAGTAGTTAGTAATGGAGTAGTTAGTAATGGAGTACATGTAGTTAGTAATGGAGTAGTTAGTAATGGAGTACATGTAGTTAGTAATGGAGTAGTTAGTAATGGAGTAGTTAGTAATGGAGTAGTTAGTAATGGAGTACATGTAAAAAAAACAAAACAATAAATCGTATGAGTCTCTCTGCAATTCCATTACTAACTGTCGAGTATGAGCGTTCATTAGTAATTGTTGCGACTCAATATTATGTTCATTAGTTATTGAACGCTTTTCCCGCGCAGGACTAAAACATACGTCACAACACTGCATAGACAATACGTCACGACTCAGCATAAAAATACGTCATAAAGACAATGGCGGGAAGAGCGTTCACTAACTATAATAGTCAAGCGCGGGAAAAGCGTTCAATAACTAATGAACATAATATTGAGTCGCAACAATTACTAATGAACGCTCATACTCGACAATTAGTAATGGAATTGCAGAGAGACTCATACGATTTATTGTTTTTTTTTTTTTTTAGATAATTAAATTACCCCCTAGACAACGAAGCTGTTGAATTGTTAATTCCAGTTCACAACAGTCTGACCTAATACCTGTTTGTTCATTTGAATGCTCCACTAGTTGACTGTGCTTTTTGTGCAGAATAAGTCTTAGCGCTTCTAACTTGGTCCCCACTTGTTCAAGAATTACATCCTAAATCTCCAGATCTTTCTGTGTCAGGTCGGCTCCCTCAGCTAAAGCAGCCTGAAATGATAACATTATTAGCAGATAAACGAACGTTTAAAGCAGTGGTTCTTAATCTTTCTAATGCCGCGATCCTTTAATACAGTTCCTCGTGTTGTGGCGACCCCCCCCCCCCAACCATAAAATTATTTTCGTTGATACTTTATAACTGTAGAGTATATGTGTTTTCAGATGGTCTTAGGTGACCCTTGTGAAAATGGTCGTGCGACCCCCCCCCCCAAGGGGTCGCGACCGGCAGGTTGAAAACCGCTGATTTAAAGAGAGAGAAAAAAAACCATAGAAAGATTTCTCTCACTAAAACTTTCCTATCGGCGGATTATCAAGTAGTAAACCCCCATCCATCCGGTCAGCGTGTGCAGTGTCAGGTGTGCCGTCGAACTTCGATTCCAAATATAATATATAATGTGAATTGCCCTACGAGTTGTTTTTTTTCTGAAGTGCACGCCGCTAAATCAAGGCCCCCCGCTCTGGGCGTCGCAAACGGAAGGAACGCGACTGATCTAATGGGAAAGCGCACTGTTATCTGTGGTGGCGCCCTGTACTTATGGCACCCTGCTCTTGTGGCACCCTGCTCTGGTGGCACTCTGTGGGGGGGGGGGTGGGTCACTCTGTCTGGTGGCACGCTGCTCTTGTATGCAACTTCTATAAGCTATGAAACCGACTCGATCAAGCTCTGTCACATTCCCGTTTCGTGTCACCCCCCCCCCCACACACCCTCATGAGGTTGTCACCCAATGCAACCCCCCCCCCCCAATTGACATGCGTTGTTGACCTTGACGAATACATGGCTGGATTATCCAAAAATTAATTGGTTATCAAAACACTTTCCTCAATGATAACCATGCAAACGGGGGGGGGGGAAACGAATGTTTTTGTTTTTTTTCTGTGTTACCCTACGCTATAGGTACAAACCTAGGACCGTTTTTTTTCCCCTTTCTCTAATCATCAGACCAATTTTTTAACAGAGAGCGAAATTCAACTGGTAATTTAAAAAGGGGTTTTATTGTTCTTCCCTAACTTGGTTCATCTGAAAAACCTCTTGTCATCTCAGCGGCGTAAGAAAAGGGGAAAGGGGTGAGGGGGCTGGCTCTCCCCGGGCGGGACATTTTTCTGTATATGGAGGGGCGGAATTTTAGGCCAAATATGCAGACTGGGTTTGTAGAAGTGGGGCGTAGAAGATGTTTACCACTGCGTCACCTCCTCTGACTTGACATCGGTAGCCATTTTTTTTAGTCGGTGATAAGTCCTGCTCGATGACGCAAGCCAGTGGTACGTACGGATGTGGACATCGATCGGTGTGGCTAAACATGGCGGGCTCGCGTAAAATCCCGGGAAGCCGTTGGACACGTTGGGAAAAAAAAATAATTCCATTTGCTAAGAGCTGACTCTGGTCACTGGTCAGATGAGGAGGAGGAGGAGAGAGGGAGAGAGAGAGAGAGGGAGAGAGTACGCAAAATAGGGTAGAAATGTTAAAGTAGTCAGTGTGACCACCCGCCCCCTTTAATCCATGACGTGGCGAGGTGGGGGGTGGCTGGGTTGGAGGACCGACAGTCGAACGAGGCCGACTGACCGACGTCACAGACTCAAGACGCACGCGAGGACCGACCCAATGTTGTGTTTGACGGTCCCAAATTAAATACGCAAGTTGTAGCCGATGCCTCTTCCTGGAGTCTTTACTGAACGGTCACACCGACTAATAGATCTGGTGGTGTCCCGCCCCCCCCCCAGTGGTCTTCACCAGTCAGTGATAGCGAACGTATTCTGTTATGAGAGACAGTGGTGTGTGGTGGCTTGATGAATTTTGTAAAGAAAGACTGGGTGTGAGGGGGGGGGGGGGGAATGTCGTTTCATTTTACATTTAACAACTAAGCCCCTTTACATTCCTTTTCTGGAAGTGGTCTTCACCAGTCAGTGATAGCGAACGTATTCTGTTATGAGAGACAGTGGTGTGTGGTGGCTTGATGAATTTTGTAAAGAAAGACTGGGTGTGAGGGGGGGGGGGGAGAATGTCGTTTCATTTTACATGTAACAACTAAGCCCCTTTACAATCCTTTTCTGGGGACCTTATTGGTACGACGTCATGTCATCATATAAACTACGTCATGTGATCATATTTACTACGTCATGTGATCATATTTACTATGTCATGTAATCATTATTTACCATTAGCTCTAACGCCATTCGTGGTGGTGGCACTCAGGGTGGTCAACCGTCCATACATTGACGGACATTAATTTTGTTTTGTTTTGTTTAATTGACATAAGAACTTAATGAGGTCCACAAGAACTTAATGAGGTCCACAAGAACTTAATGAGGTCCACAAGAACTTAATGAGGTCCACAAGAACTTAATGAGGTCCACAAGAACTTAATGAGGTCCAAAAGAACTTAATGAGGTCCACGAGAACTTAATGTGGTCCACGAGAACTTAATGAGGTCCACGAGAACTTAATGAGGTCCACAAGAACTTAATGAGGTCCACGAGAACTTAATGAGGTCCACGAGAACTTAATGAGGTCCACAAGAACTTAATGAGGTCCACGAGAACTTAATGAGGTCCACGAGAACTGAAGGAGGTCCGTCAGAACTGAAGGATGTACACAAGAACTTAATGAGGTCCACGAGAACTTAATGAGGTCCACGATAACTTAATGAGGTCCACGAGAACTTAATGAGGTCCACGAGAACTCAAGGTGGTCCGTAAGAACTTAAGGATGTACACAAGAACTTAATGAGGTCCGCAAGAACTTAAGGATGTACACAAGAACTTAATGAGGTCTACGAGAACTCAAGGATGTCCGTCAGAACTTAATGAGGTCCACGAGAACTTAAGGATGTCCATCAGAACTTAAGGATGTACACAAGAACTTAATGAGGTCCACGAGAACTCAAGGATGTCCGTCAGAACTTAAGGATGTACACAAGAACTTAATGAAGTCCACAAGAACTCAAGGATGTCCGTCAGAACTTAAGGATGTACACAAGAACTTAATGAGGTCCACGAGAACTCAAGGATGTCCGTCAGAACTTAAGGATGTACACAAGAACTTAATGAGGTCCACGAGAACTCAAGGATGTCCGTCAGAACTTAAGGATGTACACAAGAACTTAATGAAGTCCACAAGAACTCAAGGATGGCCGTCAGAACTTAAGGATGTACACAAGAACTTAATGAAGTCCACAAGAACTCAAGGATGTCCGTCAGAACTTAAGGATGTACACAAGAACTTAACGAAGTCCGCAAGAACTATGTCCGTCAGAACTTAAGGATGTCCGCAAGAACGTAAGGATGTCCTCAAGAACTTAAGGATGTACACAAGAACTTAATGAGGTCCACGAGAACTTAATGATGTCCACGAGAACTTAATGAGGTCCACGAGAACTTAATGAGGTCCACGAAAAGTTAATGAGGTCCACGAGAACTTAATGAGGTCCACGAGAACTTAATGAGGTCCACGAGAACTTAATGAGGTCCACGAGAACTTAATGAGGTCCACGAGAACTTAATGAGGTCCACGAGAACTTAATGAGGTCCACGAGAACTTAATGAGGTCCACGAGAACTTAATGAGGTCCACGAGAACTTAATGAGGTCCACGAGAACTTAAGGAGGTCCGTCAGAACTTAAGGATTTACACAAGATTTTAATGAGGTCCGCAAGAACTTAAGGATGTACACAAGAACTTAATGAGGTCCACGAGAACTTAATGAGGTCCACGAGAACTTAATGAAGTCCACGAGAACTTAATGAGGTCCACGAGAACTTAATGAGGTCCACGAGAACTTAATGAGGTCCACGAGAACTTAATGAGGTCCACGAGAACTTAATGAGGTCTACGAGAACTTAATGAGGTCCACGAGAACTTAATGAGGTCCACGAGAACTTAATGAGGTCCACGAGAACTTAAGGAGGTCCGTCAGAACTTAAGGATTTACACAAGAACTTAATGAGGTCCGCAAGAACTTAAGGATGTACACAAGAACTTAATGAGGTCCACGAGAACTTAATGAGGTGCACGAGAACTTAATGAGGTCTACGAGAACTTAATGAGGTCCACGAGAACTTAATGAGGTCCACGAGAACTTAATGAGGTCCACGAGAACTTAATGAGGTCCACGAGAACTTAATGAGGTCCACGAGAACTTAATGAGGTCCGTCAGAACTTAATGAGGTCCACGAGAACTTAATGAGGTCCACGAGAACTCAAGGATGTCCGTCAGAACTTAATGAGGTCCACGAGAACTGAAGGAGGTCCGTCAGAACTGAAGGATGTACACAAGAACTTAATGAGGTCCACGAGAACTTAATGAGGTCCACGAGAACTTAATGAGGTCCACGAGAACTTAATGAGGTCCACGAAAACTTAATGAGGTCCACGAGAACTTAATGAGATCCACGAGAACTCAAGGAGGTCCGTCAGAACTTAAGGATGTACACAAGAACTTAATGAGGTCCGCAAGAACTTAAGGATGTACACAAGAACTTAATGAGGTCCACGAGAACTTAATGAGGTCTACGAGAACTTAATGAGGTCCACGAGAACTTAATGAGGTCCACGAGAACTTAATGAGGTCCACGAGATTTCAAGGATGTCCGTCAGAACTTAATGAGGTCCACGAGAACTTAAGGATGTCCGTCAGAACTTAAGGATGTACACAAGAACTTAATGAGGTCCACTAGAACTCAAGGATGTCCGTCAGAACTTAAGGATGTACACAAGAACTTAACGAAGTCCGCAAGAACTATGTCCGTCAGAACTTAAGGATGTCCGCAAGAACGTAAGGATGTCCGCAAGAACTTAAGGATGTCCGCAAGTACTTAAGGATGTCTGCAAGAACTATGTCCTTCAGAACTTAAGGATGTCCGCAAGAACTTAAGGATGTCCGCAAGAACTATGTCCGTCAGAACTTAAGGATGTCCCCAACAACTTAAGGATGTCCGCAAGAACTTAAGGATGTCCGCAAGAACTTAAGGATGTCCCCAAAACTTAAGGATGTCCGCAAGAACTATGTCCGTCAGAACTTAAGGATGTCCGCAAGAACTATGTCTGTCAGAACTTAAGAATGTCCCCAAGAACTTAATTATGTCCCCAAAAACTTAAGGATGTCCGCAAGAACTACGTCCATCAGAACTTAAGGATGTCCGCAAGAACTTACGGATGTCCGCAAGAACTTAAGGATGTCCGCAAGTACTTAAGGATGTCTGCAAGTACTATGTCCTTCAGAACTTAAGGATGTCCCCAACAACTTAAGGATGTCCGCAAGAACTATGTCCGTCAGAACTTAAGGATGTCCACAAGAACTATGTCCGTCAGAACTTAAGGATGTCCGCAAGAACTTAAGGATGTCCCCAAAAACTTAAGGATGTCCGCAAGAACTTAAGGATGTCCCCAAAAAACTTAAGGATGTCCGCAAGAACTTAAGGATGTCCCCAAAAAACTTAAGGATGTCCACAAGAACTATGGCCATAAGACCTTGAGGATGTCCGTAAAAAAAACTAATTAAAAAATAGGACATTTTACAGACACTTTTCGCAGCGAAACAAACGTAAAATCTCAGTGTTTGTGATTTCACCTTCCTTGCTTGGAGCTTTTGTAATCACAAAGAGACATCGACATTTAGTCGTACGGATATTTGAATATTTCTTTGTTATAGCTTTACACTCCACAGCTTCAACACGTTAGCTGTATAAAAACAAAGAAGTATGTCCGTTAAAATTGTTTGAGATTTACGTTATTTGTCAGTGGTGGCAACACTGGCTGCGCTGGCCAGGCGCTAAACATTTTTGCTTAATAACAATCATATGGCGCTATTGTTAATTCCCGATTTAGTTAACTTCACGCCAAGGGCGTGGATATGATGGTCGAGAAAGTTGTCGGAATCTTTCCAGTATGGCAGCACTGTAAATCAGCTTTCTTCCGATTGGAAATGTTCAACGGTTTACAATTTTAAAAAAAAAACAACTTTATCAGCCCTTTCTCTTGCATCCATTCTTGGCTGTTTAGGGATGGACAGCACGCACTGACCCGCTGCACTGGATTTCCGTTCGCATTTTTTCCATGGACACGTGACCACAACGTTGCCGTTGATCTAAGAGTCCACATCATCATCGTCGACACGTTTACTGTTGGCGTCACCCAACTTGACCGGATGGGATTGACCCCCCCCCCCCTTTTTTACCTTGACTGTGGAAGGTCAGTATTGAACCGGTCAGGAGTTTCAATACTGATCTTCCACAGTTCTGTGCCCAGGCGTTACCGCGTATCGATCCAGTGGCCGGTCGTCTGACGGTGGCACATCCGCTATGTTCCATCAATTACTGGACGTTGGTAACAGGGGGCCCGACAGCTGAACAAATCGTGCGTATAAGCTGGCGTAATGAACCGTTTGACGGGAAAGACAGGGGGTGGGGAGGTTTGGGGTGGGGGTGGAGTGGATGTGAAGGCAAGAAACATGATGAGACATGGGTGGTACAAGAGAAAATTGAAACAAAGAGACTGAAGAGATTGGCAGAAACAAGTGATTATGAAATAGGAGAGAAGATAAAGGGAGAAGAGGAGAGAAGAGGTTGTTTGTCGGTGAGCGAGGAGGAGAAGGATATCAGACAGTGACAAAATTTGTGATTCTATGTCATACGTGAAAAAGTATGACCACAGGTCAAATTTCTGCAGCTTAAATCATGGCTAGGAGATGAGCTTCAGTCATGCCATAGGGTATTTCGTGAACGACAACATCCAGCTAGTGAAGAGATGAGAGTCAGCCAGGCTATAGGATATATCGTAAATGCCAACGCCAAGCTAGCTAAGAGATGAGCGTCAGTCAGGCTAAAGGATACGTCCCATCAAGCCAAGGTGGCTCGCAGATTGACTAGACTCTAGCCGCTAGAGTAAGGCTATATATTATAGTTAGTCCTGCGCATGCAAAGATGACCAAGGCAATATTCGCACTGAGTAATAGCCTTGACTTGAGCCGTATTTTGTTTAAAGTGTGGGAGAGTTGCTCAATTCGTCAGCCTCACTCTCTCGTCCTTGCCTATTTGCTCCGATGGCAAGACTTAGTCAAGACGACTGGAAATGGACCAGGGTGCAGTGGATGACCAGTGTTTCTTATCTCAGGGTGCTCTTTATGCATTCCACGTCGCAGGAGTTGGCGGAATTTTCATTGTGTCAGTGTCATACCGTCTACGGGAATCCATCCCCGGGTTTGATTTCGGAGGCTATGTTTATGTAATCATGATGGCCCACTGATGTCACACAGATGCCACACTCCAACAACATCAACATGCTACCACCATGACATCAACATGCCTTCACCACCATCAACATCACACCACCATGACATCGACATGCTTCAACCAACATCAGCATCCTCCCACCATGACATCAACATGCCTCCACCAACATCAGCATCCTACCACCATGACATCAACATGCCTCCACCAACATCAACATGCTAAAACAATGAAACCATCATCTTACCACCATGACATATAATCCCACCACCATGATATCAACATCCCACCACCATGACATCAACATCCTACCACCATAACATCAACATCCTACCACCATGACATCAACATCCTACTACCATGACATCACCATCCTACCACCATGACATCAACATCCTACTACCATGACATCACCATCCTACCACCAGGACATCAACATCCTACCACCATGACATCAACATCCTACCACCATGACATCAACATCCTACCACCATGACATCACCATCCTACCACCATGACATCAATATCCTACCACCATGATATCAACATCCTACCACCATGACATCAACATCCTACCACCATGACATCAACATCCTACCACATGACATCAACATCCTACCACCATGACATCAATAACTACAAGGTCCACTCTGTTGAGATCCTTGCAGCCGACATCATACGACTGCTCCAGCGTTGTGTGTGTTTTGTTACTTTGTGGCAACTACGGGAGATCTTCTCCTCCGTATTGTTACTTTGTGGCAACTACGGGAGATCTTCTCCTCCGTCCACACGAGACTTCTCCGTCCACACGAGACTTCTCCAGCGTTGTGTGTGTATTGTTACTTTGTGGCAACTACAGGAGACCTTCTCCTCCGTCCACACAGAGACTTCTCCAGCGTTGTGTGTGTATTGTTACTTTTTGGCAACTACGGGAGACCTTCTTCTCCGTCCACACAGAGACTTCTCCAGCGGTGTGTGTATTGTTACTTTGTGGCAACTACGGGAGACCTTCTCCTCCGTATTGTTACTTTGTGGCAACTACGGGAGACCTTCTGCTCCTTCCATACAGTCTGCGGATCTTACGGCTGAGGGGGTTGGAGCGTGCATTGTTCGAAGCCCCCGCAGTTCACTGATCAGTCATCGATCTTCGTGTTATCCGAAACTTAATTGAATCCTAAGAAAAGAAAATGGGAGTGAATTAGGAAACGGACACATTGCTTAAAACGGGAGCTAAAGGAGTTGTGGACCAGGCTGCATTAGGATATCTGACCCGGAGTCGGAGTCTAAACATTTCCCTGACTGCGTTATATAATAATTTAAAGGCGGGAAATATCGGTTTGTGCTTCGTCTGCTTTCCCCCAAATAAAATGATTTCTTTAAAAGAGAATTAACCATTGAAAGACGTCACAGAGTGAAGTCTGTACAGTAGTTACCCCCAACTCACCTCACTACAGTAGACAGTATTAGATGCGATCCCTTTTAGGGTCTTTCAATTTTTTTAAATTATATTACTATTGCCTCTCCCCACACTATGCTTTTTAATATGTATGTATATATAATATATATTGAAGTGTTAAGTGTGTATATATATATAAAGATATTATATATATAATACATATATGTTTATATATATTCGCAACACTTCAAATTTGGCTAATGTTGGTAATTAAAAACGTAAATTGATTTAAGTGACTTGCAAGAATGCGATTCGTGTGCGATTTAAAAACAACAAAGTAGGGAACCTTTAGAATGGTTGCATCTCCCTCTCCCCCTCCCCCCCCTCCCCCCAACCAAATGGCGTAGAAACCGGGTTGCCTGCAAAAGGTTTGGTCCGTCACGGGCGACACTATTCCTGTATTTTGAGGGGTGGCATTTTCAGCCAACTGCAAGTCAATCACTTTTGCAGTAATCGGAATCATGAATCATATCTTTCTGGACTGTATCCGGAAATAAGTACGAAACCAGTTTGACCGAAACCAGTTTGTACGAAGGAATGTTGTTCTTACAGCTTAAAAAAAATAAAAAAAATAAATATATATCCAGTTACATTTCAATTTGAGTCAATATCCTCAAAGACCAAACAGAAAAAAAAGATGCAAAATAATTACACGACTATCTTTTATTCTCCAAACCTCCAGGAAAAAAACAACACATATACAAGTTGGGTCTAGAGTGGTCTCCCCAACTTTTGTGTTTCCATCTATTGATGTCATGCCAACAACTCCCTCGCCCTAGGCAACCTGTAACAAACAGATGAAAAGACCCTATAAGGCATCCCCCAATCACTCACACAAACACTTGCACCCCCCCACACACACACACCACCACCACCCCAAACACTCATGCACACACCAGCACAGGCCATGTACCCACTTAGCGAAGACGCCCCTGACACACACACAGAAGCCTGCCCTCAGACGTCGCGCAAGTTCCTTCGAAACTCGACTCAATCCAAGCGAGGGCCTTCAACCCCAGATCGATTTGCCCCCCACCCTTCCCCCCCTCACCCCACCCCAGCAAGCCCTATTTCTCCCGAGACTGCATCAATTTGGCTGCAGCCGATTTCTTTCCAGTGCGCATGCCAGGGCGAGACTGACCGCCTTGGAATCTTACACCAAGAGAATCAAACCTTTTTTTTATTGACACCCCGGAGGCCAGTTTTAACACACACTTTCAACGTGCCAGGCAATGAAATGTCTTCAGGTGTAGGGACTACAACAGGGGGTTATTTTCATTTCCTGGAGTCTCCCCCGGCTGAGTAGTAGTAGGGGGGGGGGAGCATGTACTTATTGTAATGTTCTATTTCCTGTAGTTTCCCCCGGCTGAGTAGTAGTAGGGGGGGGAGCATGTACTTATT
>CAXITT010000020.1:1260777-1277484 GCA_964033795.1 Lymnaea stagnalis
GGGGGGGGGGGGAGGGGGGGCGAGGGGGAGCATGTTATATTATTTTTTGAGCTTTTCTTTTCTTTCAGGGTCATTGGGATAGCAGGTTTCTTGATTGCGTCCTGTGATTGGATATAGACACAGCCGGGTATACAAAGAAAGCAGGCGAGATGTTCATGCGAGTGTCATGTATTTTCTGAAGTACAGTAGTTTACCAGCCCCCTTATTTCTGAGCCATCAAGTGCCAACCCTGCATCGTTCAAACAGCATTACAGCAACATTTTTCAAGATTTAAAAAATAACAATAATTCAAAATATAGTGCTGTTTCCTGGAGTATCGGCTTCAGATTTTGTATTCCCTCTGACGCCCTGCTTTCAAATCGTCTCTTCTTTTATGAATGTGCGAAACTATTCAGGAAGAAAAACTCCCATGTTGATTATGCATCACCGGGGCCAGGCGACAACAGTACTCGCTGCCACACTCCAACAATGATCACGTTGCTTGAAGATGAGCTGCAAAGCGTAAGTCGTCTGTTACTTGAGTTTTGCCCAATGGGCATGGCTGATTCGTGAGAAAAAGGTCAGCCAGGGCAGGGAAGTGTCGCTAATGGTTTTTAGGGAATTACAAGAAGAAATGGAGGAGGAACTTTGCATTGCTTCACCACAAGTTTGGGCAGTAATTTCTTACCAACATCTAGACAAAATAAGTAAATTCCTTTCTGATAATAGAGATGGTCAATTTTAATTAAATTTAATTCAGCAGAGTTATTAAACACACTTTTTAAGTTATGAAAACACGAAAGAAAAAAAAATCTTAGGTCAGATTAGAGTAACACAAAAAGTTAAACCTCCTATTCATTATAGACAAATTGTCAACTCCAACATAAAAATGATGCTTTGTTTTATTTTTAATATTAAATTATTGTATAAAAAGTTAATAGATGATGTAACTTGGGGCCTACTTTTCATATTTAAATAAGTACTTATCAACCTATAGTACAAATTCAGTAGGGAGAGTCGGGGCACAGTGGATCATAATTTTTTTTTAATATTCAAAAAAGTTTTCAGATATTTTATGGTTGTATGTTCACATTGATTGTATTACATCATAGACACGGATATGAATCCTTAAAATGTGGCTAATGTAAAAATATAATATACTTGCTCACAGATCGTTTCAAAGTGTGCAGGGGTAAGTGATAGTTCGACAATAATATAGGTTATGGTCTACCGACTACCAGTTATCTGTAATTAATACTACAATAAGTAGGAAATGGTATATACATTTTATTTGAAGCTTAGCTACTACTAGGCATGAATATTGCAGGCTTATCTCTTGCAAAACGCTGTCGATTCGCCCTATATTCTATATTATATGAATGAAAGTAATGGAAGCCTATTAAGCCCCAGTCCGGGGTCCACTGAGCCTCGAGGGCCCTACTAGGAAAAGTGCCCACTTTCCCGTCCTTGCTCAATGCATAAACCGACCCAATATGCAAATAGGTTCAGTTCAGTCAAGTAATAAAAAAAAAAATTTTTTTAAAGTTATTCAGTACTCAATAAGCTTAATATGGGGCATTACTCTTATTGAAACTTTTACCGACGGAAGTGGATTTATTATGCTTGTCTAACTCATCGAAGCATCGAAACAAAATTTGAAAAGGTGAAAGTTCAGACGAGTGCCAACTTACCTATCAACCAATACTAAACTGGAATTCAGCCGAGGGATTGGTCTCTCGTGTGATTCTAGCTAATAATTTTCACACCCACCACAATTTTCCCAGTTCTTTGGAATTTAGGCACGGCCCAAGATACTACTCTACATAGGCATAGGCCTATATTATTCTATTTTATATTACATTCATGATTCATAAGGCAAGGATAGTCTACACTACAGTACACAATCTACATATTTTAATTCATATTTATTTAGATATTTTTGTATAGTATTAATTATTAATTAGTATCGTGTTCAGTTAGAGCTTTCACTTTCTTGTTCAGTATTAAGAAGTATTAGTATTGCTATATATATTTTAATATTTATAGTGACAAAATGTAGTTAAGTTAAATAGTAACAGATACATGATACACACTAACTTGACAAACTTAGTAAGTAAAAGTAAAGGAGACCCAACATCATATGAGTCATAGTACCATTTATAATTTAGTATAGACTATAGAACTGTATAGGCTAGTTTAGTAGTACTCAACTTATCATGGCTTATAATAGAACAACTCTTTTTTTCATGAATGTCACTACTGACAAAACTTGTTTGGGAACTGCTTTAAGTTTAAAAGTTCTCCATGTTATGGTATGATTTATCATTTAGCACAGCCGTAGCATATTCATATTTATTGAATTGGTAGTGGTTTCTTTCGTTAATAAAAATTTTAAATATAAATTAAAGAAGAAAGCTATTTTTGAAAATAAACATAATAATAATGTCTACTGATAATGATATTAATTATTAATATGTAATTAAGTGGGTTATTTTGCTTCAATATATAAATATAAGTTAATAATTTAAATATACTTTAAGGCCAAGACAAGTTGTGTTACATTTCATTTTAAACTAAGAATATAATATGTGGAGTCTTAAATATTCAATTTGTATCTGATCTAGAGTCTAAAGTAAGTCAAAGTGAGTGTGTTCTGGTTTGGACAAAACAGTAAATGATAATAAATGTAAATTATTTGCGAAGGAACTGCTAGATCTTTTAATATTTAATGTTTTGATGGATTCTCTAAGTATAAAATAGATGTGAGACAATGAATACTCAAGTCAATAATAATACCGGTACTTAGTTAAATAGGCCGAGTCAGCGGTCAACAATGCATACTAAACTAACTACATTATTGCAGATAAGACCTTTGCCAGGCTTTGCATAGCTTTTTTGTCTGATGATGAAAACCATTTAAATAAAAAAGATAACATCAAGAACTTAAAAAAATATATATATAACTTTTAGAAGTTAAGGAGAATTATCAGAATTATGGAACTGCAAAATTCAATGTGATTTATCATCTTATCCGAAAAATGTGCAGATGGTGAGTATTTTTGTATTTTAAGGTTTGTTGTTTATTAAGTTAATAAATAATTATTTATTAAATTAATTCCACACTACGAAAATAAAAACAATATATTTTTGTCTCATTTAGTAGAATAATAGATGCTTCTTTGTCGTAGTGCTTAGGAGAACATTTTTAATAATCTTTTTATCATACAATTTTCAATATAGGAGAAACAGACCACTTTTGAGTTTAAGTCAATTGTTAAAAATTGAATGATTTGACATTAGTATTAGTGATGTTTGAGATTATTATTGTAATTACATGGCAAGTCCTGTAACTTTTTAAAATCTGACTCATGGCTATGCATTTACCAGGTATGCACGGATACTGTCCCACTATCCATATGTCATAGTTCTGATTGTACTTATGGTAGTGGCTGCATGTTTGGTTCTCACTTTCACTGTTGGACATGACATCAACTTTGATGATCCCTTGCTTGTAAGTGCTGAAGTTTCTCTTTAAAAAAAAACACCCAAAAAAAAAAACACCCCAAAAAAAAAAAAAAATTTCAAACCCAAATATAATCTTCTGATGACGTGGATTTGTTGTAATAAATAAAACTGAATGCTTTGGTTTTTGTGGGTTTTTTAAATTTTCTTTATCAAACTATAACAAGGTAAACTTCATAGATTTTTTATAAATTTAATTTTCTCTTATTTATAAAAAAAAATTATATCAGGAACGCCATTTTAAACCAAAAAAAATTAATAAATAAACAAATTGAATGCAAAACATTTTTTTGTCATGAAAGAGAAAGCACAATTGTGGCCGTAAAAAATACAAACCGTAAATTGGTTTTCAAATACAGCTTGAACATTTTTGTCATCATATTTCTGTCTGAATCATCTAATTACCAATATTTTAAAATTTGACTAAAACACAATTTCTTTCGCCAAGTTCTTGATTGCAAGAGGCTTAATTAATATGAAGTTTAAGAAGTCAATTGACGCTAACTGTAATTAATCAGGTGCACGGGAATAATCTAGAAATTACTTAAATTTTGTTTTATAATTATGAAACAATGGCTTGGAATTTGGAATACGATAATGATCTTTCTCTTTATTTACCTAGGGTTTTGAACCTCGGGGAACTGAACTAGCTGATCGTCTGCTGACATTTGAGAATCTTCTGAAGAATAGTGAAGGTCATGCAAACCTTCTGCCTCACTGTCCCAAGCAAGATTGTGAGAGCTCAGTTCAGCTTAAAGCAAATGCTCGCAGCACAAGCTCTCATTCAGCAGATTATGATGTCAAAGGCAGACTCACGCCATCAAGATCTCAGCAGTCGACCATTCCAAACCATAGAACAAAACGCAGGGAAGAAAATGAAACCAAAAGAAATATATTTTGTGGTGTTCCAGGTCAGTTTTAAAACTACTTGATAGTACCATATTTAACATTACAGTTTTAAACATGCTTGATACACATACATACCCCAACTGTATAAGACCTGGAATTTTTCACCCTAGCTTCAAGCCATTATTCGATTTCTAATTTTTTAACCATAGTACCATAAAAAATTCCTTAAAAGTGTCTTAGGAGCTTGTACAAAAAATTTAATTTATATTATTACTTAGTATTTTAGACAAACCCATGAAGCTCAGTTGAAAATTTGTTGCGTCATTTCCTTCACAGATAAGAGCTACTCAAGGGTCATTGTAACCTCTGCTCATGACCGGAGTTTGTTCAATTTGGAAGATCTGATTGCCATGTGTCAACTTGAAGACAGTTACTTTGGTGAGTCCATCACTTACCCCGATCTTTGCGTCAAGAAAGAAACTGACGGGTCATGCTGCACGGCATGGTCGATTGGAAGCTACATCTCAATTCTAAGGAATAAATCATCATGCGCTAACATTACTGCTGATGATGTTGCCGCGGTTCATCAGCTTCTGGCCATCTGTGCCCCATTTTTTCGTAACCACACCCTGAAGCACAACTGCGATAGTGAAGATGAAGAATGGTACTTCAACCAGAACTACCCTCCCTCTATCTGTCACAATGTGCCTGAGCCATGTCAAAAATACAACGCTGTTTATCACATTTTTCACTATCTCTCAGATTCTAGTTTTATATTTTCTGGCAAGTCTCTAAAACAGCCCATCTCACCGGGGAGCTCAGAAATGTTTTTGAAATATTCTGCTATATTTTTTCCATTGCCCTGTGGCCCTAAAGCAGTGGATGTTTTCCAAAATATTGACAAAATGCCAAGAAGCTTTAGAAGCATAAGTGTCGTTGGAGCAAATTTTGATGTCAAATACGCCCTGTTTGAAAAGTATTTGATATCAGACTCAGCGTGGCTTGGTGCTGCCTGTGCAGTAATATTTGTTGCGATGTGGATCTACACAACGTCTATATTCATAACAGTCATGGCCTTTCTCTCCATGTTCTGGGCAGTGGAGGTGGCTTATGTTCTGTACACGTTCGTCTTCAAGATCAAGTTCTTCCCTTACATGAACATGGTGACCTTGATAGTTATGGTTGGCATCGGCGCCGACGATTTGTTCATCTACTGCAAAGTCTGGCGCCTGGCCAAGTCGGAAAAAAACAATGGCATTTTGGAGAAAATTGTCGGGGACACGCTTCGCCACACAACTCTGTCCATGCTGGTCACGAGCCTTACTACAGCAGCCGCGTTTTATGCTAACTACATCAGTGACATCACTGCCATTCGTTGTTTTAGTGTTTTTGCAGGCACCTGCATTGTGATTAATTTTATCTTAACTGTGACCTGGTTGCCAGCATCGATCATACTCCATGAAAAGTGGCTTCACTGCTGTGTTGGCCTGAGTGATAAGAAATCTAGTATTTTCTACTGTTTTTGTAAGGTACCCTACAGGGTGTACTACCTCATCTGTGATTGGTCAAGGATATTCTTTGAAAAACTGCTCCCGTGCCTTGTTATAAAATTTCGTTATGTTTGGTTGATAACATTTGGAGTGCTGTGGATAGGTAGCATTGTTGTTATTTTTTTTTACCCGCGACTGAGACTTCCGAATTCTCGTAAATTTCAGGTCTTTGCCTCTGATCATTTGTTGGAACGTTATGATTTTGAGCTCAGTGATTTGTTTGAGTTTGAACTTGTGAAAGATCACGATGATAGGGCGGAGTTTCCTATAACCATAGTTTGGGGGGTGCTGACTAAAGACAATGGGGATCCTTTAGACCCAAATAATAAAGGAACATTAACCCTGGATCCAGAATTTGATTTGACATCACCAGGTGCCCAGCGTTGGATCTTAGAGTTTTGTTCACGGCTGCGTCGCACAGAGTTCTTCCTTCAGTCTCCTGGCCTTTCACTGACTGACTGCTTCTTGGAGAACTTTGTCCGCAGATACATGAAGCAGCCCTGTGATAAACTCAACACAGAATGCTGTAACCAGACGGCGTTTCCTTTTCACAAGTCAAAAATGTTGTCATGTTTGTCCACTTACATTCCTTATCTGAACAAAACACCAACGGTCAGTTACAGCTACAAGTCCCCGGGACCAAGGTTTAACAATGGAGAGATAAGTGCTTTTTTCGTTCAATTCAGGAGTAACCTCACACACAGCTTATCATACGAGGAGGTCCATTCTTTTTACTTGAGGGTCAATCAGTGGGTGACAGAAGAGTTACTAGGGGCTCCACCTGAGATGAGGCGTGGCTGGTTTGTTAGTGATTTCCACTTCTATGATCTGCAGTCGTCTCTTGCTATGGGGACTCCGCTGGCCTTGGGAGTCTCTCTATCGGTTGTGGCAGTAGTTTCCTTTTTTACTACTTTGAATGTACTTGTTAGCATTTTTGCTCTGTTGGCAGTGGGTGCCGCCATCTCTGTAACACTTGCTGCTTTGGTGCTTATGAACTGGGAGCTGGATGTATTGGAATCAGTTGTCATCACTATTGCCATAGGCTTGGCTGTTGATCTAACACTTCACTACGGGGTTGCATTTAGGCTTACCACAGAATATGGCAGAGAAATGAGAGTCATCACTTCACTGGGTCGCATGGGCAGCCCGGTTGCCATGGCAACGTTCACCACAATGATGGCTGGTGCTCTCATCATGCCATCCACGGTTTTAGCCTACAAAAAGTTTGGAACGTTTTTACTGTTGCTGGCAAGTGTGGCCTGGTTATATGCTACATTCTTTTTCCAGGCATTGCTTAGAGTAATGGGGCCTCATGGTGGATGTGGTCAGTTTCACTGGCCCGCAAGTGACTGTTGCACTCCAGCATCACGTGAGCATATAGATAAGACCATATATGCCTTGTCAGAATCTACGTTGTCGTCATCAAGCACCAGCACCAGGGAGCACAGCAATTCTCACAGCTACACTTGTAGTCATGAAATGGAACCCCTCACTCAAAGAGACCACCACCACCACCCCAGGTGTCATCATCATCATGGACACTCCGGCCAGTCCTACAACTCTGATACTGACCCACACCGGCATCAGCAGCGTTTAAATCCCATTCACCACCACCACCAGCACCACCGCTCTCGCCGAAAGAGTGACTACACGGCGGTTAGGACAAATGCTAAGATCCTCAGCCCTAGCACTTGTGTGCGGCAAAAACAAGATTTCCTGATACCGAGCACCAGCTCTGAGTCTACGCCAGCCTCGCCTAGTGACAACAATACACTGAGTGTTCCATCAGATTCACCTGCCTCAGGTCAGTCCACCACTGAACTGTCATCCGATTTGTCAGATTATGACAACAAGGCTGCGGGGAGTGACAGTGACAATGTCATTAGTGAGACTACTCAGGTGCAAATTGAAAAACTTCCTTGTTCAGTGCTGCTGCCAGTTGCCTAAGAAATGTAATACTGCTGTAATGGAGTAAAGCTGCTTATCAACATAATACAACTTAATATTTAAACTAACAGTAAATTCTGTAATAACATACATTTTATTTTTCTGGCCTAATAAATTAAAAATGTGATCCAATAGAACTTTATATGAAACTTTAAACACTTTTACAACATCTGTTAAATTAATTGCTTGTTTTAAAAATGAATACTCACAACATTAGGTTAACGAATATGTACAAGGACAGTGGTGCAGTGTTTACTTTTTACGAACAAATGTGCTTTAGAAAAATGTATTATAAACTTACATGACATGAAACTATACCAGACAGATTTTTAATGTCACTTTGTGAAAATTACATTTTTTTAATTGAAACTGAAAATCTCAAGTAATATTCCTATTATTTTCAAACTCAATACAGTGGAACCTCTCATAACGAGTTTAATTTGTTCCAGAATCTTACTCGCTATGCGAAACACTTGTTAAACTAAACAATTTTTCCCGTACAAATCAATGTAAAATACGATAATGCGTTCCAGTTCCATGCTGAAAAAATACTAATTTTTCAAAAAATTTTATTAACATTTATTCAAATAAAATTACTTATGAATTGTTAAGGAGTGTAACAACTTGGAATACAATTTAGATTTGAAACAAAAAACGTAATTAAAATTATGAATTTATGACAAATAATTAATCCTTTTTAACTAGGAAACTGTCTATTTGTTTTTGCCGACGCTTCAAAATTTGACGAAAATGTGTCACAGCATTATCATTGAATAAATTTGTAGCACGAATAGCCACGCTCACACCTTGTTCTCGCTTTGCAATGATTTTACATTTCATTTCAACAGTTATTTTTTCTCTTTTATGATTGTCTTCTTGTGTTTTTTTTTCGAAGACATTTTAGTATAGGTTATGACACTTTGCACATAAAAAAATTACGAATGCTGTCTGAATACAAAATTTGTAAAAACTGGTGATCAGACACAGACTAATGCAATGATTCTCAACCTTCCTAGTGCAGCGACCCTTTAATACAGTTTCTCGTGTCTTGGCAACCCCCCAAGCAACCTAATTATTTTCGTTGCTACTTCATAGCTGTAACAATATGTGTTTTCAGATAGTCTAAGGCGACCCCTGGGAAAGGGCCGCGCTACCCCCAAAGGGGTCACAACCCACAGATTGAGAACCGCTGGACTAATGCATCTGCGCGGAAGCCCCTGCTCACAAATTAATGTCAGGAAAAAAGGGACTTCCCCTTTCTGCGTAACTTGTTATGCGAAATATCACTCGTTAATGGAGCAACTTCACATTTTTTTTTGCTCGTTATGAGAGGTTCTACTGTATTTGATTTTAGTATTTAAGCATTAAATGGATTATATTCATTTTTGCCTGTGACTTAAGATCTAATACTCATTTTGTTTTAGATGATTGTCTTGCGACCATTTTACATTTTAAATTCTCATTAGGGTTTGTTAAACACATTTCACTGGTTAACATTTTTGTTTTATGGGATACTTAAAAACAAAAGAAAAAAAGCAGCTGCAATTAAAAGATTGTTGTTGCTTTTTTTTTTTTTTTTAAGAAATTTTTTGGCCGAGTGCAATAAAATGAAATTCATTTCAATTTCTAAAAATGAGATGGTGTTATGGTTTTGAAAGGAATGAAAAACCTATGTGATATCTTTTCGCTTATTAACAATATGAAATTTTTAACAATAGTTTTTTCACTATGAGAATATACAAATAGCACCTTCGCTTTGGAATTTTATATCAGCACAGGCAGTGATATTACATACTCTTATTTTAATTCTTCATTCATAGTTAGGATTACACTCTCATGTTGAGGTTGAGGATTCATGATATGTGCTGTTTTTTTTAATATTATATTATTATTTTTATATAGGCCTAATTGAATGCCAGAGTGAATTCGTGTTGTAAATAAAGATTATAGGTGTAACATTGCACTACAGGTAGTGTGTTATAAAACATTAAAATTTTAGATTGAGTAGTCTCTAAAGATTGTAATAATTTTTATCATACCATTAATTTCCAATAAATAATTTGATTTTTAATCAAATTAAATGATTTTTTTTTTTTCAAAACTTGGTTTACTTGGATATTGTAATGTAGAAAAAAAAAACACCCAAAAAAAATCAACTTCAGTTACGGATAAACTTTTATTTATTAATTTTCAATAAATAATTTGATTTTTAATCAAATTAAATGATTTTTTTTTTTTCAAAACTTGGTTTACTTGGATATTGTAATGTAGAAAAAAAAAACACCCAAAAAAAAGCAACTTCAGTTACGGATAAACTGTTATTTGCAGAATGAAAAAGGTGGTAATACCATATTTTTGGCATTGCAAGTCCAATGTAATTGATTTTTTTTTAAACATTTGTTTTTAAAACGTTGATTTTCAGTGTCCATTTTAACTTACTGCTTAAAATCTTCCAATTTATTATTTTTTTTATTCTCTCTGCTTCCATAGTCTGTTAGTTCAATTAGATAATTGTACATCTTTGTTTATAAAAAATTTATTTTGAATGTCCATATTATAAATTAAACCTACTTTTTATAGATTCAGTGCAGCAACATTTAAGAAAATACACTAGGAACAACTTGGATACCTACACATTTCATGTTAGTATTTTTCCTACTGCAAACATGAGTGGAAAAGTTTTATGCTTGGTCTCTGGGCAATACTAAAATTGTGAAAAAGCTAATTAATTATAAATCTATTCAATAATAAAAAGTTGAAACAGTTAATTAGTTATAAACCTTTCCAATAATAAAATTGTGCAAAATTTAAATAATTATAAACCTATCCCATAATAAAATTGTGATAAGATAATTTTATTTATTATAAATCTATCCTACACATTAGTTTGTACTGTGAGTTTTGTCTGTGATTGAGGCTCCAGAATTTTTAAAACTTCAACAAAGAAAATAAAAATTTACCAAGAATATTATCATTGTACAGCTGAAATGATGTGCAGATTGTAATATTTATGATTAGGGTTATCTTTTCTTAAGTTTGTTCATGGCTTAAATTTTTTTAAAAACAAAATCAGGTTTATTAAATAATCTCCACACCCACTTACAATATACAAAGCATTTTTAAACAGGAAAACTGTTACTCAGGAATACATTTATTATTATCATTATTATTATCAAATTCTTCCAGGTACAAATATTAACTTTTTATTGATGTGAAGAATAATGGACAGATGCATATAAAGAAATTGTGTGAATGTTATATCATCAATAAACAAGTTGTTGTATAGATTTGAATTTGATTGCAACAGTACAACATTATCTACTTTCAGATCAGTAGTTGAGAAGATGTATTGTGTTCCTTAAGAGTTGTCCATGGCTAAGTTTAATAGGATTCATCAATCTAATTGAAGCTGGCAGCTTACAACTCCTTTAATAATCAAAGCATGTTAAATTGTGTTTTTTTGTTGTGTTTTTTTGTTGTGTTTTTTTTTGTTAAAAAGAGTGGAACATTTAACATCAAGTAATAAAAAGGTTGCGTAGTGCACAATATATGTTAAAATTCAATGTACTCCACCGGTTCTTGATTATAAATATTTTGTTTTTAAGCATGTTAGTTGCTACAGACTTCGTAGCAGTTGCTGTCCTTGAGGTTTTAGAAAGGGCTTGATTGCAGCAATTACAGAAGTTTGCACCATAACCTCCTCACAAAATGTCTTTGAACGGTGAAATAAAAGGTACATTTTTTAAAATATTTTTTTTGCTGTGAACGAAAATAATTTTCATTACTTTTTTAAATTTTATATTTTTTTGCTTTTATTTAAAGCCACACCCTTATTTAACTTTACTTTATCTAGAGAAAGTAACATTGAGAGAGTGGCTAAAAAGTATTTTATTTCTAGTTTATTTGATTAAAATATGTTATGTGCAACAGTTTTGAGCGGAAAGATTTGTTGAGCTGTTTGTTTTTTTTTAATTACTCTGACTCTATTTCTAAATTAAAATAGAAAGAAAAGTTCATATACAGTGTGGGCCAATAAAAGTGAGAACATCTCATAAAATATTACGCTACGAGATGTTCTCACTTTTATTGGCCCACCCTGTAGAATTTCATGAACTCACAATATTAGCACAAGTTCACCATTTCGTTACTTGCTGGAAATTATTTAAAACGTTTAATAATTTAGTTTATTTTAGGTGTTTTCAGCTCCCTGTAGTATTCACCATATGTTGTGTGTAGTATAAAATTAAATTATATTTTAACCGATCCCTGTAAAACTTTTTAACAAATGCTTTTGTACTAGATCTAGCCTGAATAACAATAATATAATGCAGTAGAGTGTGCATGTTCTTAAATTACTTGGAGTTTGCTGTAGGTGAGGCTTTTTTTTAAAATTTATGTTGCTTATATTGTAAAAACATTCCAGTGCTATTTTTTACTCAAATTTAGAATAATTATTCTTGTTTTCTGTAGTCAATTTATTCATTTCTAATACTTAATAAATGCATATATATAACATTGATTGTATACAGTTATTTATGTATGTTTGTGTATATTTCAATGAAAAGCATCTTTTCATGTCTTATATTAGTTTTCCTGATTGACTTTGCACGTGCTGCTCTAGAGCTGTGGTTAGAACATGTATCTTATAAAGTAATTCATAAACCATGGTACGATTTGATTCAGAGCTGCCCAACTTGAAGTGGAGAAAAGGGCCTCATTTTATATTAAGATAGTATTCATAGTTACAACAAAGTGTTTATTTTAAGTTGATATTTTCAAATTGAAAATCAGGCAAGTAAGAGTTATTTCAATTTATTTGTGATTAATTTCTTATCTGTGTAATAATTTATCAATCTGAATTAAATTTGAACGGAAATTTCACAAGACTTAAGTGCTAATCTATGACTGAGTACGAAAGTTTAGACGTGGGCCACCCACACAGTTTGCTGCAGATGGCTGACAGTTGGACAGGCCTTATCTTAATAATAGATTGTATACTAGCATTTAGACATGAGGATAATACAACTGTATAATACAATTGCATTGTTTCATCTTGGAAATCCACAACCGAGACATTCAGCTTTCCTTTTCTATCAGCTCACTGCTAAATGCTGCTTTCTTCTCAACAGTCATCGTGATGATAACTGGAAAGTGCTTAGAGATAAGGGATCAAACAATAGTCATAGAAAACATTTGTAGTATATAGTACCGGTATATTTGTAACTGAAAACAAATTATACTTACTTGGCTTATTAAAAATACAAAACAATTTGATTCATGATAACCAAAGCAAGAAATAACAGAATTGTTTGTAAAAAAAAAAAATAATAACCAAGGCATGAAATTGCATGAAACTTAAAATGTTTGACTGAACCAAAAACTTGGAACGGAAACGAGTTTTGTACCTGAAAACGACTTTATGTATGCACATGTGACAGTAGTTGAAGATCACAGTAATAACAGCTTTTTTTTTCTTTCCACATACTATTTTAACTCGTTGACTTGAACATGTTTTATGCTGAGCAAGTAGCTATTTTCATTGTTGGTAGATGTGCATGTCTATTGCTAGCTGTAGCCAGTTTTCTTTAATACCTTTGACTTTTATTGATATAATATACTTTATCAAAAATATATATGTATATGTAAGTACAGGCCAGTCTTTTATATACACTTGAAATAATTTATATACAAAATGTCTATAACAGCAGAATATACTAACATAGTATTACTTTAATGACATGTTGTACGTACCGGTAATAAGAAAGTTATTACCTTTTCTCCTTATTTATATCTTTTATTAATTAATGGGAGTTTACTGAAATTTATTTTATCAAATAAATCAAGTAACCAAATACTATGCACAGTTCATTTGGTTTATCTTAATAATGTGTTTTATTCTCAATAAGGTGTTTACAAAAGATGGAAAATATACAACAATGCATACTACTGACACTTAGGACTAGATTCTCTGTTTTATCCCCCAATGAAAACTGGCTTATCATTATTGGGGAGTTCGGTAATCATCTGCCCGCTGTGCAAGGGGCGTGGGACAGAAGTGATCCAACTACCTTGGCTTTACCTTAGAGCAGATACCTAAAACGTTTTCAAGCCATTTTGTTTACGTGATGTCTGCCTTTAGTTCATGATTCATTGTCTTATTTATTGCTAATAAATGATTAGGGACTGCGTTCAAGCTGTGTAAAGTAAATATATAGTGGAACAGCTGTGTTAAGTATAAATAAATTGTGGAACAGCTGTGTAAAGTATAAATAAATAGTGGAACAGCTGTTTAAACTATCAATAAATAGTGGAACGGCTGTGTTAAGTATCAATAAATAGTGGGACGAGATATGTTTCGGCTGGGGGGGGGGATAAAACCACACAGGGCAATTAATTACAAGGGCGTTTGGGCACATTAAGCGCCAACTTCGGCAGACAAGACGCAACAAGAAAATTTTACACCACTAAAAACGGCGTGTGTTTGAAGACTCTGGTCAAAATGTAGTTGTCTCTGTGCAGAAACGAAAACGCTCTTTTTCTAAACAGATGCAACTTCTTTCCCTTAAAGTTAGGACCGATAGATATACAATTCATTTAAATAAATCTGTGTTCCCCAATCTATACTATTAGAATGTACCAGCGTGCGCCCCCCCCCCCCCCNNNNGGGGGGGGGGGGGGGGTAGAAAATTTGTGACAGGGGGAGGGGGGTGGGTAAAAAAAATTGTGACGAGACATTTTTTTTTTAATCTAAAAAAATTTTCTAATTTAGAAAAATCTTTATTCAATTAATTTAAAAAAAACAAAAAACTTTAATTTGAGGTCGAGATTGCCTCAGGTATTATAGGTAAGGTGAAACCCAGACACATGCGCATATCGAAAAATGACGCCTAAACTGTTGTGGCCATTTTACATTCGGCTTGTGGATAACTTCGTTGTTTTGCGTCACAGTTTTCTAATAATAACTCATCTTAATCCAATATGGGAAAATGTTAAAGAATTAAATAAAATCTTAATTTAGTTATGAAAATTGTATTTATGTTATGATTTTTTTAAGGTGTGACGTGACACTAAGGAAGGGTGTGTGTGTCGGGGGGGGGGGGGGNGGGGGGGGGGGGGGGGGGGTTAAAGAATTTGTGACAGGGGAGGGGGGTCTGAAAATGTCATTTCTTGCGTGACATAATTTGCGAACGACCCATTTCGGTATCGTTCTTCCACCGTTTTTCAAACACTGTTAATGCTCAAATATGAAATCTTTCTTTTTAAAATCCGCTGAGAGATCTTATTTCAACATAAGACTATTCCCTTATGTCGTCAGGTGCCTGTTGGAGCTTTGCAACTTTGACAAGCGTGTTAAAGACGCGGCAGTTTCAATAATGCTATTGCAACCAGGGGCGCGGCGAGAGTGTTTGGCACCCGGAGACAAGATTCGCGCCCAGGGACAAGATTCATTTTAAAGCGCCCCCTTTTCTTTTTTTCAACTCTCAAACCCGTTATTTTCATGTATAAAATACTACCAAAGCACATTTTGGCGCCCCTAATTAGCTGGCGCCCGGGGACGTCTGTCCTCCCCACGCCCCCACCCTTCCCTACGCCTCTCATTGTAACAATTGTTCAATATAATAATTTTAAAAATATATTTGAGATGAAAAAAAACAACAACAAAAGATGGTGAATATTGAAACCCTAACCATGAGCTCGTTCAGGGTTGCCAACTCAATAAAATAACATTTACTGACAAATATAAGAACTCTCAACAAAATTTACGGACAAAAACAATTTTTTACCGACACATTTAACATAAAATGTTGACGTTAAAACGAACAGCCTAGCTGTCCAGAAAGCTCTTACAGTTTATTAATAGAGCGCGGGATGCCACTAAAACAATTTAAAAATTAAAATTTGAATCAAGAAAATAGATATCACAAACATGATTTACTGGGTTTTTTTTTAAACGTTGACATTCCACGTTTAGTCGAATTTTTTTACGGACGTCTTAATTTTTTAACGGAATTTTACGGACAGGCAATTTTACGACAAATCTTTACGGACTGTCCGTAAATTTACGGACGGTTGGCAACCCTGAGCTCGTTCAACATTTATTGTTACTACCGCAAGATCACAAAACATCAAGCCCATCTGGAAATGGATAAACAAATTTACACTAGTAGCTAAAATTATCAAATTTAGGTGGGTTCTGCTGTGATAAGTAAATTTATAACTCTAAATTATATTCTTGAAATTTTGTCTTTAACTATGTCTAAAATTAGATTTTTTCAGTTTGCCGTTTGTGTCCAGACTCTCTGTTATGATTAAAAGGTGACCTATGACCTCGACTGGAAACAAAACCCGAAAACTCAAAGAAAAGAAAAAAAAAAAAAGGGCGGATAGAGCTGCTTTTGATTTTGTCCCGGGCCGCTTGGACACTCCAGTCAACTACTTCCCTTTATTGATTGCCTATGTGAGCCATCAGCTGAAACGCAACAGCTTCCATCTGAGATCTCCGCTGTGTATTTATTCTATGCATTTGATTTGATTGTTGCATAAAGTGCCCGACAGTCCAACATCAAAGTCCTGGAATGTGCCCAAAGTGCAGCACTTTCTTTACTCTATGCGACTGACGCCTGCGATCTGTCGGTGTCGTCAAGAGAATGGACCCAGGCCATAAATGTAGACTCAAAATAAAGGATATGCTATACGGCCAACTGTCAGAGACATTAAAAAAAAAAAATTGGTTGGTTTTGGGAAGCGGATTTACTTGGTGACAACGTCTACGCCGCAAAGGCGCGTGCAATAAAGAAACTGAGAAGGCCAGCGACTGTGCGGACTTTGCGGAGGACAGTTCAAGCCAAAAAAAAAAAAA